>PVJX010004070.1:0-99299 GCA_004027295.1 Dolichotis patagonum
ATATTAGGAAGCCTCTGGGCCTGTGTTCACATTTATCTCAGTGTGTCTCAACTGTATAAACCAACTGAGGTGAAATGACCAGCCGAGACCTGACAGGAGGTTTTGTACTATGCTGGCATTCATCAGTGACATGCAGATATATATTTTTAAAAAT
The DNA here is from genome assembly GCA_004027295.1 of Dolichotis patagonum. Lineage (NCBI taxonomy): Eukaryota > Metazoa > Chordata > Mammalia > Rodentia > Caviidae > Dolichotis > Dolichotis patagonum. Next base: position 155 of record PVJX010004070.1, read on the forward strand.
TTGAAATTGGGTTGAGGATCAGTGTTCCAGCACATTCTTTACATGTTAGATCTTGGATTCCATTCACAGCACCAAAACCAAATTATTTGTGAAAAATCAGTGGGGTTGTATTATAATAACGAAGGCACGGGAAACATTGATACAGTTGTTAATGTAGAAAAGTGAGTCTCCCATGGTTATGTATTAAAATGTCTACTGAAGTCATTTTAATGGTAAGTACTGTATCTCTGTTGCATGACATCATGTTTGCTGTATGATTGAAATAGATAGCGAATGCTTAAATTTAAGAAATCTATTACAATATAAGACATGTTGCTGTTAATCCCCTCAAAATATTCTCCCCCACTTTGAACACACTGTCCCATTACTCTTGCCACTCTCTAATGTGGCTCTGGACATTATTTTTGGTGAGATCTAATCCCAAGTCTGGTGATGGCTTCTGCCAACTGCCATCCAATGGAAAGGCAGGCTCATACAAACATCGTGGTGTGTCCTCATCTACTTTATTCACTGGCTCTGAAGCCGCTGTGGCTTCTGACTCTTGACCAAAGCCAAAAGGACCCTGAAAGGTTGAAGTTTTGAATCACTTCAGAACGTTGAAGATGCCAGGACAATGCACCAAGACACTCATGGAAGAGGACCTGCAGTGCTGCACAGAAGGCATCCGCATGATGAGTGTGTGTTTGCATCGAGCAGGAGTATTTTGAAGGGGATTACTGACAGCTTGTCTTTTACCGAGTTACTTTTTTTAAAAGCTTCAACTTTTACCATATTTTTATCATGTCTCATACTGTAATAAAAATCATGAATTTGAGTTTATTTGTATTGGATTTTTTGCTATGAAAACTTATGGTGTGACTTTGAATATCATAAATAAATATATTTATAAATGTGTTGTGTGATATTTCCTGTGGTAGAGTTATCTGCTCACATCCATGTGTGTTGATATTAAAATAAATAGAATGTGTAGGTAGCTGTGTGCAGGCATGCTGTCTGGTAAGAAGTACAGAAGAACACGCAGAATTATGGAGACCACTGAAGCCAGCCACAGTGGTGCCTGCCTATAAACTCAGCACTACGGGAGGTCTAAGCAGGAGGATTCCAAATTCAATTACAGCCTCCGTAACTTAGCCGCTTAGCAAGACTCCTCTCAGAATAAATAAGAAATGGCTAGGTATATAGCTCAGTAAAATGGCCCCTGAGTCCAATCCCCAATACAAAGAAAGAAAAAGGAAAGAAGGAAAGAAAAACTCTCTAAAATGCAACACACACACACACACACACCCAAATAAAACACAGCGAGACTCTGAGATCATTTGGTGTAAGGTTGATCACAGAGTTCCTGGTGGGTGATATTTAGACTGCATCCTTAAAAGGCCAGTGGAAGTCAGCCAGGTGATGCAGGAATGGAGGCAATATAAATCAAACACATGGAGAACAGAGGAAGGTCACAGAGACAGAAGTCCTGCATAGTCACCAGCCTGCAACAGTAGAGGACTGGGGAAAGACTGGACAGATGTGTGCTGTGGTTCTCAGAGAGGAGGCTGGGGAGGCAAGCAAAGTGCAGAGTATGGAGACCCCTGGATAACATTCTTTTAAACTCTCCTGTTAAGGAAATAGGAACATTTGATGCATCATAAGAAGTGGATCGGTGGCCTCGGTATGGTAGTCTGTCTGGTAGAAGGGCCGGTACGGAAGCGTAGACTGGCAGGAATGGGGAGTTCAGGCTTGTGAAGGTCGCATGAGCAAGGGTGTCAGCCTGGTGAGGGGGTGAGAGCTCGTTGCCACAGTGCCCACAGAATATTCAGCCATGGGTGCTGTCTTCTAGGCTGAGAAGACAATGGAAAAGTAGGAGTCTGAGGGCAGGTCTGGGGTCCATCAACACTCAGGGTGTGGTGGGGAAAGAAGCGCAGTAAGAAAACACAAAAAGGGGCTGTCATGGTGAAAGGAGAACCAGGGAAAGGAGGGCGATCAGGGGACAAGCAGGAGGTCCACAGAGGGTGGGGCTAGTGGTGGTATCAAATACTGCCGGGAGGTCACATGTATTGATTAATAAAATGGTGATATGTAAATGTGAGGCAGTTGATGATAGTGATGGATAGAAATTTTCTGCCGAAGATAGGAGGAGTTGGGACTGAGAGCAAAGGCAGCAAAGAAGGTGTCGAAACATTTACATTCTCTCTTTCCTTTTAGCTGCTTTCCACGGGCTTAATGTGATTGAAGTGTCCTGGTCACTTCCAATGACAGACCTTGTGAAGCTAAAGGAACTTGTACTTACTTGCTGTTATCACCAGTTTTGCAGGACTCATCACTAAAAAGTGCAACTTTGAGATAGATACCACTGCTGTCATCCTTGCCGCCAGTTACCCAAGTTGTCGTTCATGAGTTAGGAAGCTGCTATGATCTAACTCAAATCGTCATGCCTAGGCCTGTGCAAGTGACTCTTGGACATCAGATGGGCAAAACTCCATCCTTGGAGCATGTTAATGCTCTCATTGTTTGAACACGCATCCAGTGAAGAGCCATGCAGTCCGATCACTCATGTGCATGCCAGGGGTGATAGGCTTGAGACTTGGGTCTCTCTCTCCTTATGCTTGGTCACCTCAGGAGTACACTTTGTTTTGTAAAGATCATGATTTCCATGGTTGGCATGCCACTTGATGGGCAAATGGGCATGGTTCAGTAACACTTGGAGAGGGTTGCTATCATCTCTAGGGTTGCAGACATTGCATCATCCCTTTTTGGAGTCACATATGTGAGAGGGGATGTTGCACCCTGAAACAGAACTAGGCAAAGGTTGTTACACTGATGCTTTGAATATGTCACTCCAAGAGTCTGTGTGTTGGAAACTTAATCTCCAAGGCTCTATATTAATGGTATTAGGAAGTGGGATCTTTGGAAGATAATTATGACCATGAAGTCATCAAGGTGGGACTTTCATGATGGTATTAGTGACTTTATAAGAAAAGGAAGAGAACCCAAGCCACCTGGCTTACTGCTTTACGATGTGACGCCCTCTGCCACATTAGCATGCAGCAGATGCTCTGTAGCTTTGCACTTACCATTTTCCACAACTGCCAGCCAAATGGACTTCTTTTCTTTGTAACTTTCCCAGTCTATAGTTTTCTGTTGTAGCAGCACAAAACTGACTAAGATAATTTATTTACACAGCTTCAAAAGGGAAAAGAATAAAAAGACACACCAGGATCACAATTTTTCTAAGCAACACCACAAGCGCTATTATCCCGTGTGATTATTTTGACTTGATTTGAAATGTTTATTCAAATACTTACATGAATGACTAATCAAGAGCATTGTTAAAACTGCCTTACATATGTGAAACACCTTCACAATAATAACAAGGTTTGTAGGGAACTTATATTATGTTTTTAATTGCTTTTGTCAGTCAAAAATATCAACTAAACCCCTGCTAGAAGCTGAATGCTGATTTGAGCCTGGAGATAGCAATACAAAGAAAGCACAGAAAACTCCTGATTAACTTGGATGCTTGGGGTATGCGTGTTTGATTAATTAGGTTTTCGGGTGAGCCACTGAAAGCTTTATGAACTGCAATGGTTTTTGTTCCAACTCTTAAAATTCCCTGTCTAACCTTCTGGAAAGATGTTAACCTGAGCGCAGAGTTTAGCTCCCTTTCTCTCTCATTCTAATAGAAATGGCTCAAATAATCTAAAAATAAGAGAAATCCCAATAGTGCAGGAAACAGGAGGAAGGTCATCCACAAAGGAGATGCTTGAAATTTCTGCTAGATTAAGCCCAGCAGGGCCAGAGTTGAGGTAGGAAATCAAGAGCTTCCGAGGTAGAGCACCACATTCCTTGTCCTGCCTTGCTGACAGTGGAGCCACTGGATCCCAGTTTAACCCTGTGTAGCGGTTTGTGTCTAGGTGTCCCCTCAAAGCCTCATGGGGTTGATCCTCAGTGGAGCTTTTTGACAGGTGGCTGGATCTAGGATGTGTGATGCTGGCCCAAAGGTATGTGATAAATGAAATAGTCCACTGATTTGTTTGGCATAGCTCTGGGTATGAGTGCTACCCACCCTAAGGTTAGGTAGCCTCAGTGGAATATAAAGGAACAGAAAGAAGCTGCTATTGCCACTTGTTACTTGTCACTTGCTTCTGTCTGCCCTGCTTTGCCGTGCACTGTTTTTCCTCTGCAGTGCCCCTCTGCCATGCCACCTGGCCTTGGAACCAGCCGACTATGAACTGAAACCTCTCCAAGCTGTGAGCCAAAATAAACCTTTCTTCTTTTAACTTTGTGTCAAGTACTTTGTCTCCACAACAAAAAAGAGTAACTATAACACTCTCGGTGACTCAGTGTTCTCATATATGAAGCTTCTGGGTTATGTGCGGATTCCCCGCCTTCTTTAGCTTCCAGGACCCATGAAACCATGTTGGTTGAGGCACATGCAGAGCAAAATCAGCATTTATGCTATAGTAGGCCACGTGGATTCAAGTCCCAGATCTTTTGCACAGGAGCCCTATCGTGCTGGACAACCTACTGTCATTCTCTGACCTCTATTTAGTCATTTGTAAAAGGGGAATAATAATTCCTATCTCTTCAGATGATTGAAGGGCTAAATTAAATGCTACATTCATAGTTCATAGCAAGGTGTCCCAGCACATAATAACCACTGAATGAAAACTAGTATTTTATTTTTGGAGGGGATAATCACATATTTAAAAATTCTTATTTTCAACTAACCCCTAATTGTATGTACGTATGTTTGATGATTTAACTTGCATATGCAATGTGTAATGATAAAATAGAATGATTAGCAAATCAATCACTAGAAAACTTTACTATTTCTTTATGATGAACACATTTTAAATCTGTTCTTCCTGTTATTTTGAAGGATACATTAAATTATTGTTGACAATATTCACTGTACTATACAATAGAAGTATGCCTCCTATGTCACTGTAATTGTGACCCTATATTAACCAAACTCTATCACTGCATTCCTTGTTCCCACCTCCTGCCACTGGCAGGCACTGCTCTGCTCTCCGCAGCTAGGACAGTGGTGGTGAACCTATGGCACACGGGTCCCAGTGGGCTGTTTGTTTCACTGACAGCTCTAAAAGGTTTGCCATCACTGCTTGAGGGGGTCAGCTTTTGCAGCATAGATGAGTAAAAGTGTACTTGTCCGTGTTTGACTTTTTTTCGCATAACATGATGACCTCCATATTCATCCATGTTGCTGCAAGTGACAGAATTTTATTCTTTTTAATAGCTCAATAATGCTCTCCTGGGTATTTATACCACATTTTGTCATTCACCCTTTGCTGGTTTCCAGGGCTGATTCTATACCTTGGTTGTTGTGCATAGTGCTGCAGTGAACACGGGAGTGCAGCTGTCTCTTTGCCATCCTGACTCCCTTCCTTGGGGTGCATCCTAGTAACCTTGTCATCACTGAGACGCAATGTCCAACACCAACAACTTAAAGAATGGAAGTTTATTTTGGCTCACAGTTTGTAGAGTTTTCAGTCTGTAGTTGGCTGGCTCCAAGATAGAGGGGGAGGCATGGCAGAGGGGCACTGGAGAGGAGAAAGAATGCATGGCAGGCAGCCAGAAAGTGGAGCAGGATCACAGGAAGAGGGAGGGAAATAACTCTTCTAGGCCCCACGGACTCCCTCTCCTCCAACCAAGAGTCACCTCACAGATGCACATTTAGCTATAAACTTATCCATAACTAATCCAATGACGAGTGTCATGCCACCATGATCCAATCACCTCCCAAAAACTCCACATGTGAACACATGAGGCTTTGGGGGACATTTGGATATAAACCATATCATTTCATCCCTGCCCTACAAAAGACTTGCGTGCATCTATATGCAAATGGCATTTAGTCCTTCTCAAGGATTTGCCAAAGTCCTAATGGTTTCAGCATTGCTGAGAAGTCCAAGTGCAAAATCTCTGAGATTTAAACGTTTAGCTGTGAGCTCCCGCAAACATAAAAAAAAAAAAAAAGAGTTAACATTGCCAACATATAAAGGCACAGGGTAAACATCCCATTCCAAAAGAGGAATAAAAAGGATGGGACCAAAACTATACCAAAATCCAGTACTCGAACAATAAATCCTGTAGCTTACATTCAGCACTTGGGGCAATCTGTAGTGAAATGTCAACTCCAAAGGGATTGGGTGGCCTCACCTCTGTGGCACTGGCAGTAGACGTAGCCTCCATGGCTTCTTTCCAGGGCTGGTTTTGCTCACTCCTTGTGGATTTTCTCAGATGACTGATGTTCTTGGATTCTACAACATTCTGGGGTTTCCAGGGGATTTTCAGTTTCACACTCACAGCTTCATATATTTCTCTCTCAGGGACAACATTGCCTTCTCTCCCAGGCCTTCTTCTACAATCTAGGGAGAAGCCGACCTGACTCCATAATTTTTGCATTTTTCATGTGCCTAAAACCAGCAGCACGCAGATGATGCTGAGCTCTGCTGCCAGCTGGAGCAGTAGCTGAACCCTTTTATATTGCTGCTGTTTGCAAAGGCTCCTGAGTGTCTGGATGGCTGGGCAGGCCAAACTAAGTTCTGGAGACTCAGTGCCCATTTTCCATGGGGCTGCCAATCTGGAGAATGGTTCCTTTGGGACTCTCTTCTCAAAGCAAAGTCTTTAACCTTTGCAATTCTGAGCTTGAAAAGTTGGTTCCTCACTTTCCAAGGCATTTTCCCTATTGATCTTTTTGGTTTCTTTTTAATAATAATCTTTTCAATAACCAAGTTTCCTTCTGGGTCAGCGTTGCAGACCCTACCATACCACAGCTTCTTTTCTGGTCAAACTCCAAACTTCTAAAATCCTTCTGGGCTGTTTACTCTCGATTCACAATGTAGAAATGGCTGTAAGTCCCTAACAATATCCGAACCACATCCTGGATATCAGGCTGCCTTGAAATTTCCTCAGTCAGATTATTCTGCTACACTTAATCTTAGTCTTCTGAAAAGTCTCTGGACAGGTGAAAATTGCAGACAAATTTTCTGCCAGAGAATAGTTTACATGACATGGAGTCCCACTGCCAGTGGAGTCACTCCTAACTAAACCGTGTTGAGCCTGGTTTTTTCTGGCTGCATTATTGACAACATTCTGGTGTTCTGAGCTTGGACTCCACTAAGAATCTCCCCCACTTGAATCTCCCACTAAGTTTATCTCACAGCATTCAGACTACTTTTTCCCCAGCATTTCTAAATCTTTTTGGAACTGGAATGCAATTCGAAAACTTCTGACATAGTCAGTTAGCTTTTTAAATGACCTTACTCCTGGTACCAAAATCTGATTTAGTTACTTGCTTATCACTGAGACAAAAATACTTGACACCAGTATTTTAAAGGAGGAAAATTTTATTTGTGGCTCAGTTTGTAGAGGCTTCATTCCACAGTTGGCTGGTTCCAAGGCAGAGTGGCGTGTCAGAGGGGCAGAGGACAAACAGTTCTTGGCATGGCAGACAGGAAGCAGAACTCAATCAAAAGAGGGGAGTGGCCCCCCTCCTCCAACAAAGCTCTACCTCCCAACATCTCCTTTAGCTATGTATGAGTGGACTAATCCACTCATCAGTGGACTCATTCAGTGATGAGTATCATATCCTGATGATCCTACTGCCTCCCCCAAATCCTCAGTTATGAGCACATGAAGCTTTGGGGCAACATCTAGATATAAACCATCACAGGATGTATACTCAGAAATGGGATTGATACTATTATCAATGGGATTGTCACTATTAATATCATTATTTTTATGATACCAGAAGAATACACCAACAAATTTATAATAATAAACAATCACCAGCAATCTTATTTGTATAAATACAATATATAAGGGACATATACAAATATATATAACATATATTTGATTTGACTATACAGTAGACACACATCTATGAAACATGGATAAGGAGATGCTACAGTGAATAGGGACAAAAGCAGGTAATATGAATTTGGGGTTGTTTATCACAGTATGCAAACTTTAAATATTGTTTTGACAAGACAAAAGAGCCAGACAGGAGTCCTATCCGCTTGCATAAAGAGACAAAAATGTAATCTTGGGAGAGTTGTGTAACTGAGACTTAGAGTAGGAACTGACCAGTAGTTCCTGAAGCCTCCTGGGTCTGGTGAAGAACCAGAAGTTTTCTCTGCACTTCAGACTTAAGAAGCTGTCAGTAATTGGTCTGACTTCCCAGGTTGCCAGAAGTAGAGGTTCTTTCCTCACTTCAGTGGCTTCACCACACTTTCAGTTACCTCTGAACCTCTGGCTGGAGCCAAGAATTCCCAAACAAATTTAGGTGGTATTACCTGGTTCCTGGGCAGGGTCCTTGGGCCAGACTGTCTCTTAGGCTGTGGAGTTTTCTGGCATGAAGCTGGCCAGGGTATTGATTTGGGTTGAGTTGGGTTTCCATGGGAGACAAGCTGAAGTTCTAACCCCCAGTAACCCAAAATATTACTGTATGTGTAAATAGGGTTTTTATAGAGCGGTAATGCAGTTAAAATGAGATTTTTAGGGTGGGCATTAATCCCATATGTCTAAAAAAAGGGAAACTTGAAAACAGAGACAACACACATAGAGGGAATAAAAAAGGAAGTGATTCAGGCAGAATACTACGGGAGGAGTGAGGCGGAGACTAGAATTTTATTTCTACAAACTCCAGAACATCTGGAGCTGCCCAAAGCTAGAAGATGCAAGAAAGGATCCTTTACCCTACAGAAGGAGCATGGCCAAGTTAGACTTTGGACTTTCAGCCTCCGCTACATGTCTGTCGTTCTAAGGCACCGAGCATATGGTACGATGGTACACTGTTTCTGGTCTCATCAGTGACCAGTATGGGGATGCAGTGCCTGAGGTGGCAGTGGCTGACTTCAGCTCTCCTGAGAAGCAACCGAGCATGTTACAGGATCTCCAGGTTTCAGTGATGGAGCAGCATAGGCTTAATTTGATTAATGTGAGGTTTCAGCAAATGTCCTTGAGGTTTGATGCCTTGGTGTCTTGCAACATGACCATTTATGTTAGATGTTGGACTACTGTTCATTTAGAGTGTGTTTTACTCAGGGCAGGGCCACAACTTCCTGTGGCTGAGAGCAGGGACTCTGGAATCACCATGAGGTACAAAATGTTGGTCTTCCCCTTAGGAGCTGTGTGATTTTGAGCAAGTGACTACACTTATGCCTCCATTTCCTTATCTATTACATGGAGATGATGATTATAGTACTTAACTTCTTACTCGAAGGATTAGGTGAGTTATTTCATATAACTCTGAGAAGAATGCTAGGGACAAAGTAAATACCCACCAATGTCAGTTTCCTAATTTCTCAGAGCCTAGCATAGGCTGTGCTGTGTGTAATGAACTCAATGAATATTTCCTGAACAACAACAACACGTTATTTTCTCAAGTGATATTGTCTCAAGCGGGGGACGGAGAAGAGCTGGAGGCTTTCATGGGTCTAATCTGGGTCTTCAGCACTCATAGTAGAGAGAGCAAAACATAGACTCTCATGGTCCTGGGATCCTTGTGTTTTCTTCAGAGGAAACAATCAAAGCAGGGGAGCAGAGACCAGACCCTGTGACCTGTTCTGCTGTGTCCCTAGCTCCTTCTCATTGGGAGTCTGAGAGTACAGGAGGAAAGGCCATTTAGGAAGCCCGCCACACACCTGCTGCACTGATGAAAGAGCAGTTTGCTCTTTTAGTCACCAGGGTTGATGATTCATTGCCTGCTAATTGATTTGGGAAAAAGGTTTTGAGTCTTATCCAGTATGCAGTGGAGGAGGAAATGCTTTGCATTCATACTACTGAGAAAAAGAAAAGATGAAAGGAAAATTGTCACTGTTTCAGCTCAATGGAGGGTGGGGCTATTTCTGCTTTTTATTTCTTGGGGGTGGGCATTAGCTAAAGGAATAATTGTTTTGACTAGGTATTGTACAAATCTCCTACCATTGTCTCCAAGTCCTTTCACTTAAGGTTACTCATTGCTACTCAAGTCAGGCAACCTCTGTGCAAACTTTGGAAGCCACGTCAACAATTTTAGGCCACAAGAAGTCTGCCTAATATCGCAAAAGCTGTGTCCAAGCCCTCAGTCCAATGGCTCCATAGCAGGGCTCATGGCTAGGCCTGAAGTGCTCATTCACGGAAACACATGGAGTTTCCATCCTTACGGATTTTCTGAGCGCTTACTGTCTTCCGTAGTCAGCAGTCTCTACAGCAACTCTGAGCTTTCAAACTTCGTTCATGGAGGTCAGCGCACCCTTTTGACTGACAACTCTTACTCTGAAAAGGAACAGGGGAAGGGAAAAGGGTTTCCTTTGGTAAAGATGCCCTTTGGAGCAATATTGGATCTGAACTCTACAGAGAACCTAAGCTCAGCCTTGTCATTTAGTTACACTTGACGTGCAGGGATTCTGGTGCCTCATGGGAACCGGCAGCTGCGTCCCTAAGCTACACCACCTCTTTCTTTGGCTGGGGTAGCAAACGTCTTCCCATACTTCAAATGACAGCCATGGGCAGTTCCTACTACATCAGGTCCCGGGTCTTGGCCTCCACACCTCCCAGAGAGCGCTCCCGGGTCTGCTCAGGAAACTCTTGGACCGGCCAACCTGCTAACGGGCCAATATCTTGAGCCAAACTTTCTTTTCCTTGCCATCATCTTTCTCCTCTGAGAAACTTGCTATCCTCTGTGTGCCTCTAACACTTTCAAAAGATTATCACCCCCCTCTTTGTCTTCCTCAAAATTTTATTATCCCTTCAATTCCACCTCCATTTTCAGGACTTGATCCCATTCTTTTCATTTTAAAAGTAGCCCGGGGCCAAGATGGAAAAAGAAACAACCTGCAAACCAATTTTTAAGCAGTTTTTAATTTACCAAAAATGTCAAGCTATTGAACCTTTTAAAATCTCAATAGATCTATTTGTAGAAATCATACCAAAATCAGCAATTTCCTTGTTCTCATCTTCCCTCAATCGCTTCTCTGATGAATCAGCTCAGAAATCCTCCTGTGTCCAGGTGGCCACAGAAGGCCCTGTAATTGGGAGTAATCAGACCCCAGGGGAGTGTCTCAAGTGAGCCTGAGATTCTTTTGACAGAAACTTTTGAGAAGTGGAGTCGACATAATGAAGCACAGAATTTTGCAGACCCCTCCTAATATATCCGTCTTGTCCGGTCTCATCATTGACATGTTGACGCTCTTGTTTCTGATTTAAGCTGTCAGACTTGGTAAAATTGCCCCAACAGCTTTAGCATATGTGGCGGAACACTGACAAGATGTTACTTACACCCAATTAAGGCTGAGATCATAATAAACAATCCCTGCGTCCTAGCAACCTAATTTCCTCTGGTTTCCAGTTTTCTGGATCTTGACCTCAAGCTCTTTGAAATTCAAGAGAATTTGATACAGAGATTCTTAGTGCTAGTTGCAGCTGCTATGCCTTGGATTTTAACACCAAAAGGGAAAACAGAGTGGGCCAAAGTGACTCTGAATGGAGGTGGAAAAAAAAAAATCACACATACAGGGTCAGTATGAACAGCTGACCTGGTCAGAATGGGTGTAGACAGAGCGGTTTTGGGTTCTTGTCTTAGTTTTGCTATTTCTGTGGATGGGGCTAAATCACTGTGCAGGAAACAAAGTCATTCTCAGGAGAGATAAGGAGGAGGAGGCAGATGAATCTACATTAACACAATGACTGAATAAGAAGGAAGAGAAGCAGTCATTATGAAAAGGGCCCCAGGATAAACTCCTGGGGGAGGAAAAGCTCCTCAGTGGTGTTTTAGCTGTTCAATTGGAGCTTTGCTGGCACCCTCTGTGGTGACGTGGGGTGGCTGGGAGCCTCTCTACCTTCCCTCTCTACCTCTGTCTCCTGCTGACTCCAGGCTGCTCTGAGCCCCCGAGGTTCCTGCCCATGACAGATGAGGGCGCTGATATTGGGGGGGGGGTATAGGGCAGATTGACTTCTCCACTCGGTGCCCTCTCCCCACGGTCTCCAGTGAGAATTCACAAATCCAGTTAAGGGTGAAATTTTGCAATTTCCTCTGTGGAATACAGGTTTTATGCGAAGACAACTGAATGAATTTCTTCTCTGCTGAAGTCTCCAACTCTGATACAGTTGCCAGAGGCAGAAAAAAATATCAGCACTTTGGCAGCAATAAACAGACTTTGCCTTCAAAAAACACTCCCATCGTTCCATCTCGCTTTTAAAAATGTTTGCTTTTGTGTAGGGAGGCGGGAGGAGGAGAGGGATTTTAGTTTTCTTTTGCTGAGCAGGAGACTAAGAAGAATCTGAGGAGGAATCGCAGGTTGTCCGGCTCCTCATCTTATCACCAGCAGCTTCTGCCCTCCTCCGCTCTGCCTGCTCCATGGTCCCCTGATTCCTTGGGGGAGCCCTGAACCTTCCTTTCAAAAAGTGAGTTGCAAAGCACAGTCATTGTCCATTCTCTAAACATCCCAGCCGAGAGTCAAGAGGAGCCCCATTTCCTGGCCTGACTTTTTGGATTCTGATCACGCCAGGTGTGGGGACCACTCTGGAAGTAAGAGGCAGAACATAGGAGTGTGTTTTTCCAACAGCTGCTTGCTGGTGGAGACCCAGCCCCTTGGCGAGGCAGGCTGTGGGCCGGCAGCACAGTGAGCCCTGGCGGAGAGGGAGGTTAATAACCATTGAAAAAACAAACTGGAAAGCTGCGAAGAGTTATGCGGCAGGAGAGGCTCCTTGGAGCTCCATAAAAGCCGGGTGACCTCTCTCCTGTGGAGGCAAGATGAGATATTTCAGCACTGGAGAGCATGGAGGAGAAGGAGGAGGAGGAGGAGGAGGAGAATTTAATGAGAGAGCTGTGTGTTGACTTCATCGTGGGAAAAGATTAACTTTCTGAAAACAAGTTGGTTTAAATAAATTAGAAATTTATTTAGTAAGGTAATGTCAGAATGGCCTCACCTTGGCCATGGCCAGGCTCAAGTCACTGCTTCCAGAGACATCGATTTTTTTCTAGCAGGGACTCCTAGGTCCTTGGTCTTCCATTCTTGACTTCAGACAGGGACAGAGGTGCCTCAAGTCTCCCACTGAAGCTGCCTAGTGCGACCCCCCAGCACCATCCCCTCGCCTTGTGGGAAGGCTGGACATGAGGTCCTCACAGACTTCCTGCCATGGGAGGGCTATGGTACCATCTTGTCCAGTGTCTTGCTCCCCCTCCCACCCATTCAGGGATGAAGCGATGGAGACCCAGAGGGCTTCTGGGAGTCACCCAAGGTTTGCATCTGACTAGTAGCATAATTAAATTCTGTGACCAGAATATGGTTGTTTTCTGTCTGTGTCTGTGACCAGAATTTAGTCTCTATGATTCCAGGCAGAGCTCTTTCCCCTTTACCAGCATTTCCCAGAGTGTGCTCTGTGGAGTAATTCCAGTTCTATCGTGTGGTAATAAATCATATACAAAGATGTAGAGAGGATGGGGAGGGGCGAGAGGAAGAGAGGGAGGGAAGGAGATTTTGAAGAATGAAGGACTTTAGAAATGTTGGGCTGTGGTGAGTCAAACAAGTGTGTTCGTGGTGGTAATTCTCTCTTGTAATTAAATTATTTTTCCCCTTGAGGCTGGGTAGGGATTGAATCCAGGGTCTCAGGCCTGCTAAGCATGTGCTCCATCCTGGAGCCCTACATCAGCCCCCTCTTGAAATGTCCTAATCCACACTGGGCACAGTATCTCAAAACTCGTCACTTCTGCAGAACCCACTTCAGATTCTCCTCCCTGCACTCAGCTCACACCTTTTGTTTTGTGTGGTTAAACTGGAAAGTTATTTGCTTCCACTTGGCTTGACCTACACTGTTCTGCTTGTCAACTACCAGGAAAAATGTTTTCTGTTAGAATGAACACCTGAGTAGGAACACGAGCTCTGGTCCAGCAGCATTTCTGCTATGTCTACTTGACCCTCCCCCAAATCAATCATCAATCTCTCTAGACCTTAATTCTTTCACAGGTAAAAGTGTGATCCTTGAGCTGCCTTTGCCCTTTCCCTGTTTCTGAGTTTGGAATGTGATTGGTCTCTGTCTGGGTCTGGAGGAAGTTTTGGGAGAGCAATCTGTCCAGTTTTCCACTGGGGAAATGGATGTTACACCTTCAAGCCTTAAGGGTGTTTGTTTTTAAGGATCAGTCTAAGCAGAAAATATCACCTCTAAAATACTAGTGGAGTATGGAAGTGTTTCATAATTAATAGCCATGAATCTCAAAATTCAGTTTCAGATGAAAAACCAAAAAATAGAACAAGGACAATTCTCCAAGTGTTTGCACTGCTGAAAAAAATGCACTTTGAATTCCGGAATGGAGTACCTGCGAGGCTTCCCACCCTAGTGCCAGTCCCTCCATTGCTCATCCCTGATCTACAAGCTTAGTCCCCTGTTGTCACCTGAGCTGAAATTATTGAGAACAACTGAGAAGCAAAACATTGCACCATTGCTTTCTGCAGGTAGGGTTGAAAGAGATGTTCATAGCAAGCAAAAACTCAAGTTCCCCTGCTGTGGAAGACACACACTCAAACCCACAGCTTCTCTCTCTGCTCTAGGACTGTGCCACCAATGCCATGGTGGTGTAGTGTTGATCTGGAGGACGGAGGCCAGCTTGCTTGCCAGGTTTTGTGCAGTATTAGCTGTCTTCAGAAAGAAGGGGTCCTTGTGTCATCCTATCAATTTCTTTCACAATGTTTGGAAAGTTCTGGGTTAAAATTCTGTGTCTGCTTCTTCCTCATCTGCTCAGTCTTTAAAAGGAAAGCTGGGAGGGCTGACAGAAGCCGCTCCTGTTGGAGGAGGAGAGCTGGCTTTGCCCAGCGGACTTCGACCTTGCACTCATCCACGGCTGCCCAGTGCCTCTTCCTGGCCTCTTCATTTCCAGCTGGTGCTGTCTGGGAACTCAGCGGGAGAGGTGGTGCCTGCTGGCCCCCAGTCATTAATCAAGCTGCCTGACCAGGGCCATTCCGTGGCCAGGACTGCAGCTCCTTGGCCCTTGAGAGCTGGCTCATAAAATGACAAGTGGCAGAGGTTTATTTCCTGTCCCTGAGTTCCCGAGAGGAAAGAGGTGACGGGGTGGTGAGGGCTGGGGTGAGAGCTGGGGGTGGTGGAAGTGAGGGGAAGGCACTCTTCTGAATTGTGCGTGTTTGAGGTACTCTATCAGTGCTATATCCCAACCAGTGAAGGACATCGGACTATGCATTTCAGCTGAATGAACTACTGAGCAAAACCAATCCTTTAGAGGGGGTTTTCTTGTGCTCCTTCACTGCACACTCAGTGTTCCTGGCCTTGTGTTGAAGGGACCTTGAACCTCAGTTTGAGAGCTGTGGTCTTTGAGCTGTTGCTACCCAGTTCCTATCAGCTAACAGTCTTGCTCCCAGAGCAGTCCTAGTGCTTCCAGCAGGGTGAACACAGTTGGTATTTACCACTGGGACCCGCAGGTCTGATGGAGTAGCTGGATCCCTCCATTCCAGAGGTTTCCATCTCTGGGGAATACTTTCATATTCCTCCCACTAGTGAAACTTTTCTAGCATTAGAGCTTTTTGTTTCTCTCCCTCTTACGCTGGACCCTGGTCTTGCCTCCCTGCTCACCAGTACTGCCTCTTGGGTCTTTTGCTTTGCCTGTCTCCTTCGTGCTAATCAGGGTGTACCACAGGGGAGTTAGCAAGCGAACAGGACCTGTGTGGGGAGAGAGGGAGGGTATCTCTGAGCAGGTCCTTGGTGCTGTGGGACAGTGTAGCACCTAAAAGAGCTCAGACAGGGTCTGTGGATGTTTGCTTCTGAGCTGGGGACCTGCTGGCTTTCACTCAAGGGCTTTTGATGGCTACATCTAAACCATGGTTCACCACAGGTGTCTAGTATGGAAATGCTGCTGGGGTTTGTAGCTTTCCAGGGCCCTTCTGGCTTTGAAGTGAGCTTTCTTTTTCTGGATTGTTGTTGCCTGGGAAACTGTGGCCTAGTTTTGTCCTCAGAGGCAACTTAATGGACATAAAAGGCTTTCCAATGGCCATTCTTCTATAGGGGCCATTGCTTACGGAGCCATCTTCCATCAAAGTGCCACATTTCTGCAGGAACAGAGGGTGCTGGGTTTAGGTACTTGAGGTAGGTCAGTGCCAGATATGTTCTGCTGTGACTCATGATTTCCTAAAGGAGAGAAAAGTACACTTTCCTCATTCATTCAATACTTGCTTATGCCCGTAATTCTAGGGTGAAAATACTTAAGCAGTATGAGCAGACCTCTCAACATCCCTCTTCTCTTATGTACATTCTCAGGGAGACAGTGAGAAAAATCACTATCCACAGATAAATAAACAAGGTAATTTTTTAATGGTAAAAACACTGAAGCGGGTTGCAGTGGGATAGGCCTGTAATCCTGGCTACTGAGCGAGCTGAGGAAAGAGGATCACAAGTTCAAGACTAGCCTGCAACTTAGACCTTCTAACAAAGTGAAGTTTAATAAAAGGGGCTGGGGACATAGCTCAGTGGAAGCAAATAATCCTAGATGAGATTTTTTATTAATGCCTTTTTTTTGTACTGGCGACTGAACCCAGGATCTTTGCATTGAGTTGCATTCCCACCTCTTTTTAAAATTCCTTCACATGCTTAGGTAGGCTCTTGCTAGTTTGGTAAACGGCCTGGGTGGGACTAGAACTTGTGCCCCCCCTGCCTCAGCCTCCCTGGGTGCTGGGATTTCAGGCATGCATAACCTTGCCCAGATCACAAAAGTGAGACGTTTGTATTGTGCTTCACAAATAACAAAACCTTTTTACATGTGTCCTATACCTCACAAGAACCTCGCTAGAACCAGCCAAGTGTCACTACTGTCACTTTACAGGGCGCAATAGGAACAAAGAAATGAGGAGACTCTAGTCATGTGTTGACTAAATCATTGAGCTGGGACTTCAGGCGGATCTCCCCACCCTGAACTTGGTGTCTTTCCCTCCCTTCTGCCCCCTTCTCGGCCTCTTCGAGGCTGTGGGGAGCATAAGATCTTCTCTGAGGGGTCAGGCAGAGGGCTGAGGAGGAGGAATGTGCGCTTTGAGGGGAGGTGTGACGCCTCCCAGCCAAAAATGAGCTTCGCTCCAGCACTGGGAAGTTCCGTCAGGGCCTTTTGGCTTGGGAGGGCTCTGCTTCGTCTCTTCTTGACGTGGTCCCTGGGAAGAGGGGAGCCGGAGTAGAAGGGACAGGGAGGTGGGAAGGTTGTCATTTCCACATTGTCTGTTCTCCATCCGCCTAGCCCCTGGGGCCCTATTTCCAGACTTGTCTGCCTGCCCAGAAAGGGGCAGGCCCAACTGCACAAAATTCGAAGCACATACGCTTGGCTTCAGCAACATGAATGACGAAGAGGTGCGCGCTGGTCCAAATCAGCGCCCGCGCCGCGCTGTGGAGGGGTAGCAAGAGCTTGCGCCTTCTTGCTGCCTGCGTAGAAGCAAGGGAGGCCTCTGATTAGAATCGGAGCCGTGGGAAGTGCTAGAATCCCAATGTGTCTCAGGCCTGACAGTGCAAAGCCTCGCGCCACAGAGAAACGAGAGGTTTGGCCGGAGTCTATGGTGATCTGGTGAGTACCAGGCCGGGGCAGCACATAGTCCTTTGGACTCCCGGTCCAGGGCACTGTCCTCCTGCCCCCCAGGTCACCTTCGGAGCCGTCTCCTAAGCTCAGAGGTTGATGACAGACCTGGCTGCTCTGCTGAAGGCTGATTTCCACCCTCACCTGTGGCTCCTACACTCAGGCCCCTGCATACCTTCCTGAGGCTTCTGGCAGCCTGGTCCGCAACTCCTCCAGAGGGAAGGTCGCCAACCCGGGTCTGCCTGGGAAACAGGCCTTGCTGTGGCCTGCACATCTCCCTCCACAAGGTGTGCCTCTTAGGAAGGACCTCACTCCCTGCCGCAACTGTATCATACCTCTTACAAAAAGTCACTTTGAGGTCACTGTTTTTTGTCCAGTATTTCAATACATTAAACGCAATTACTTCATTGTTGATTTACCTGTCATTACAGGCATGTGTTTGAACATGATTTATTGAGTGAGTTTTGTGCCAGTTGACTTGCAATAGATTGCACAATATTCAAAGGGGCTCATTTGCTTGGCATTACATTAGAGGCATGATGATTGCAACACAAAGCAATGTAAATGAATTCTGAGAGGCTCCATCATTCATGTTGTCATGTACTGAATCCTATTATTATTTATTACCATAATTGTACTGTGTTTCCTGGGGCGATAAATTAGGGCTGATGGGCCCCGCTGACAGTCAAGGGCTGGACTCGCTCTATATAATTTAATAGGGATACTGTAGGGTCTGTGTGTTTGGAGATTTTCGAAAATGGTAAAAAAAAAAAAAAGGAAGAAAGAATTATTTTAGAGTACAGAAACCTTCCAAGGCTTGCTCACATGCCTCTTTCTTTCTTCTCTCCTTTTCTCTTTCTCTCACTTTGCAGTGCCTTAGCTGCACTTAAGGCACTGAAAGACAGCTGAATTACTGTGTAAGCAAGAAGAGTTCTGTCTTTCAGCACGAGGTGGTTAGCTCCTCCACTGAGGAATCACCTGTCCTTTCCCTGCTGGCTGCTGAGTGACAGATGGGGTCAGTTCTAGCACTAGCGGGACAGCTGTGTGGAGGAGGAACCCAGAATCAGCAGAGTCAGCTGAGAACCTGGCAACCACGGCAGCCTCTTTCTATGCTGACGCTAACGGCTCTCTGGGAATTGGATTTCATCTGATGGTGAAGCATCACTGGAAAATGAAAGCGAATTTTTTTTCTAGAACAACAGAGTAGAAACAACACAGATTATACTTTCAAAATCGCTTTATGATATCTAAGTGTGCTGTGCAAATATCAACATGTTATTAAAATCATACCATGCAAGTGCTAGAAGAGATATTGGTAACTGTCCATCTCAGCCACCTCTTTTTATAGACAAGAAAATTGAGTTTTAATGAGTACAGTGATCAACTGGCCTTTAGGGCCATGCGGTGTTCTAGGAACACTGAGAATGCCAAAGCATAGGACTAGACACAGCCACAAGGGTTAGTCAAGGGATAAACCCCAAATAACCTTCAGCTTCCCCACAGGTCACTCTTCCGTCCACTTAGAAAGGCTGAGGCCTGCTGATAAGATGAGGGAGGAAGTTGCTAGTCAAATGATGTTTGCCAAGAATCTGTTAGAATCCCCACTTAGATAGCATAAGTCCTCTTGGATCAATTTTATTTCAGAAAATAATCAATCTGTCTTTGACCTCTGGGTCAGAGGTCAGGGATTTCATAGTTCCAGGGAAAGACACTTTTGACGGTTTACATATGTGTCTTTTGTTCTCTGTCCTTATCTACCCCAATCATGAATCTCCTGTTTGAGAGCTCAATACATGTAAAATAGAGGAGTCTGCTGAGGAAACTAGGGAAAAATGTGGTGTTCTGTTCAGGGAGTTAGGATAGAATTGAAACCAGGATCTAGGCTTAGGTGTATAATCTCCTCAGTGGAGACACTATCTAAGTAGTTTTATTTGCTGTTACTCAAGAGCTTAAAAGGAAAGATTTCATCCCACTCCTCTGAATTCAGCTGTGTTTATCCATCGCACTAAATGGCTTTATTCAGATTGATTCTGGCAGTGCCATACAATCGATACATTGCCACTTGTCGATCTGACTGGGCTGTTAAAGCAAGCGAACTAATTAAACCACTTTGGAAAAATCAGATCTGATCACCTATGTGTGACTTGCTCATCCTGCAGGCAACTGGATTGTAACCAGGAATCCACCCCAAATTAGCTAAACCGCGAGCCTCCTGGAGGTCTGGCCTGCTTTGTGGCATCACTGCTGGTGTGTCTGACTAGCTGTCATGCACAACCCCAGCAGCACCTACTGGTGGCGCCTCCCCTGGTGGCAGTGGCAGTGGCGGTGGGCAGTTCTGTGTCCTGCAGCAGCTCACACAGTCTTCTGTTCATAGGTGAAGGAGGAGGCTGAGGCTGCGGACGCCGATACAAAGAGGCCGGGAGCTCCTGGGGAGTGGAGGGTAGCTGGCCAGCGGCCACTGCCTCCACTTGGAACTGTGCGGCTGGATTTGTAGGTGGATCCCCTGTGGCATGGGCCATCCTTTCTTCCTGGCTTCCTGGGGCCCCCTGAGATGCTGCATCCTCCTTCGTTCTATAGGGACCTCCTGGTTCAAGCCTTCAATCAAGGAGGCAGGTAAGCGCATACCATTAGCAAAAGGTCTTCAATTTGGAATTTAGCTTCTGATTCATGCTTTTAACAAGACCCTGGCTTGTGGCCGAAGTGGATGCAGTGTCTCTCCATCAAACATTTGCTCTTGTTGGTGTTGCTTATTTTTTCAGAACTGAGGGAAATTAACCAAGTGCTTTTATCTATTTATACTATGGTTGTGGTCATATTAGTCCATTAGAATAAAATTACCACCACCAAATCACAGATTGGCTATAACAGCATCATTAAGCTAAAGGGCCCCAGTTTATAAAATAGTAACATGAATTGTAATTCTGATCTTAGAACTGGAAAAATACCGTGTATGGCTCACGAGATTACTTAGGGGGGGAGTTTTTGTGTGCTTAATAGAGGAAGCCCAGCTGGCTGGGGCTGACACCCAGGGTGCCCAGAAGTGCTGGAGTTTTCTTGGAGCCAGGGGAAGATTCACTGGCCAAGAGTCGCAGTTTGAGCGACCCAGTAGATGGGAAAGGAAGAGCAGCAGGAGGTGCTGACTCTGGGTGGCTCTGAGCCCATTTTGGAAGGTAAACATGGCCAGGAGGAGGGTTCTGGGCACACTCCACTCCTGCTGATCTGAGGTCGGGGTTCTTCATGTCTAGATGAGGACCTGCCCACTCTGTTCTTACCCTAAAATACCTTCTCATAGCCTTTGGACGGTTTGTGGGAGCGTAAGTGAAAGTAATTAAAATGTAAACATTTGCTGTATTTAGAAGCATTCTTAGCTTCCACTTCCTCCTTCCTTGATCCTTTCCTTCATCCCACAGAGGCAAAGTGGGTACATGCAGTCACATACAGGCACACACACACACACACACACACCTGTGTGCATACGTGCAGGGAGGATACCTGGAAGAGACCTGCTCACACTTGCACACGTTTTTAAGTTTAAATCAAGCCAACGGCAGCCAGACAGAGCCCAGGTACTTGTCCCAGGTACTAAGAAGACACAAAACCAGTGGACGTGATGCTGGGGGCCATGGGCAGGGCACTGTGGAGCCCCGGCCCTGCCCTTCCTCCTGGAGGTGCTCCTCTTCAAGCTGACCGAGCCTCCTGTGCCCTGCACACGCTGTCCCTTCCTTCCCTGTTCTGACAGATGCTGCTCCTGACGTGTGCTCCTTGGCTTTGATCCGAAAATCCCTGCCAGCAAGTTTTCCCTGCTACCCCGAAACCTGTCTTCACAACATGAAGGGGACCCTTCCCTGTGTCCCTCAGCCCCTGCTGGGCAGTGTGCCGCAATCTGTCCCTGTCGTTTTTCTTTTGTGGTTGCCGACCTTGAATGCGGTGGAAGTTTGGGGACAGAATGTGCCCCTGGTCGGGTGGTCAGCAGAGGACACGGAGCCCCTATCCTTTTGGGAGCCACAGCTCTGACTGGGCTCCCTTTCCCATCGTGGTGTGGCTGGGCTGAGTAAGCACACCTGAGAACACAGCCCTTAAAATCCAGATGCTGCTGTTTGCTAGCTCTGTGGTTTGAGGTGCGCCAGGACACCCCTGGACACAGCCTCCTGCAGTGTGGTGATGGATGCAGCCCCTGTCACGCAGCTTGGTTCTGTCATCATCTCCAGGAGCCTCAGGAGCCAATGGCAGAGGGGACCCGGGTGCTGAGCTTGGCTGTGAGAGTCACAGCTCAGGGAAAGTAAGACAGACCCCAACTCTGAAAAGCCCTTGTTAGGGTCAGTGGAAGAACACAAGAGTTTTGAGCTGTGAGTTCTGATGCCCAAGGTCTCCATTTTTTTTCCCTCCCTCCCTCCCTCGCTCCCTCTCTACGCTCAAGGTCTCCATTAATTGAAGAGCACAAGTACTACTTCTTCCCTAAATATTCAACTTTAACTTTTCTTGGTGGCACTGAGCATTAAACCCAACACCTTCACACTGAGTTACATCCCCAAACCTGTTTAAAATTATTAGTATTATTATTTAAATTTTGAGGCAAGGTCTTGCTACATTGTAAAGTTTCCCAGTCTGGATTAAAACTTGTGATTCTCCTGCCTCAGGTTCTTGGAATGGTGGGATTACAGGTATGTGCCACTGAGTCCAGTTTTAGTAATTTAATTTTTATTTAATTTTAGCTAATGTAACTTTATAGTTGTCACAGATGGCTCTGTGGCCAATAGTCACTGTGCTGATAGGATAGTTGTAGAAGAGTTGATCTAGAAAGTTCTAGAAGGTTCCAGTGACTTGGTCCCATACTGTATCATATAAACCTGAGTCTATGGTGTAAGAACCAGGTATCAGAAGTTGTAAAAGTTCCCTACAGGGGGCTCAGGGTTTAGCTCAGTGGTAGAAAAGTTCCCTATAAGAAGCTTGGGGTTTGGCTCAGTGGTAGAATGCTTGCCTAACATGTGTGAAGCCTGGGTTCAATCCCAGGGATGGACAGTTAAGATCTGTGTTATAGGTATTCATATTAACAGTGGCTGTCTAAGTATCAGAGAATATTCTGATGGAGATTGCATCGTAGGGATTGTAGTTTTGTTTGTTTGTTTGTTTGTTTCCCACTGAGGTCTCTGCTAAATTAGTTTTGGGGACAAATTCTAGATGTCTGCAACTGAGCAAGATAGTGAGCCCCATTATTCTTGCAGGACCTTAATCCCCATTGCTTCCTCCTACCCTGATACATGCCATCCCCCTCTGGGCTCTCCCAGCGATCTTCGTCAGCTCTCTCACTGGAATCCATGACTGTGACAGTGTGGAGCAACCTTTCTCTTGTGTTTTCCGTCCACCTTTCCCAAGGGAGGTCCCTGTCCTATCAGTCATGGGAGGGCTTTTAGTAGAAGGGCACAAGGACACTGCACACTTTTTACCTCCTTGGAGACAAATGGCATCACTGATAACTCAAAGCCCAATCTGAACAAGCAGGAAATGCCCCATTGAAACTGGAGGGACAAGAATAGGGTTCTAATGAAAAACACATTGTATTTCTAAAGTCACTGGTCTTTTGTTTATACCAGAGAAAATCCTCAGGATGCAGGGGAGAGAAATGTAGTAAAATGTAATGAGGGCTCTGTCGCTGTAAGTGGTTACTTCACGGAAGCTTCCTGCTGCTTCCCTGGGCCATGTCAGCCACACCAGGCAGATATTTGTGTCCCTGGTCCTGTGAGGCAGTCAGCCACCTTCAAGGCTGAGAGACTGCTGAGAGGTGTCTAGAGATGAAAAGTGGAGAGGGGAGGTGGCAGATACCTCAGTGTGACCAGCTGTTTGGCACAGCTTGCCTTTCAAGCAGTTGCAGGCCAGACCGGAACAAGCTGGTAAGGGTAAGTCACTTGGGCCTGGCTCAATAGGCCCGACCATGCTCCACTGTACTGTGGAGAAGAGGCAGGGAGGAGAGAAACCTGTCCCAAAGCTCGGAGAGCTTGTGCAAGGGGTGAGAAAGGCCCAGAACACCGGATTTCCTGTTTATGAGTTGTTTTTGCAAATAGCAACTAGAAGCAGCTCTGCTTTCATCCCATGAGCCACGTGAGCCGACTCCAGAGAAGGCCTCTCCCAACAGAGCACATCCTAAGAGGAAGCATTGACAATTGTGAGCAGTCTCCCTTGTCACGCAGAACACCAGCCCCCCTGGCACTGCTGCCCTTTGAGGCTGTGGTTTTGTTTCTGATGCCCAGTACAATCCTCTGGCCTCAGAGGACCTTGCGGACCACAGGTCTTCCAGGGTTACTATTTAAAAGTACATTCCATGTATCCTCACGACTTTCAATATCTCCATTATCTCCACTGAAAAGAAAGAGGAATTGGTTTATCCATTATCCCGGTAAATAGATGGAGAATTTGAACCCTCTCTGCGACTCCAGAAACCTCTACGGTATGAGAGGAACAAGTTGGAGCTCCCCCTGCTGGCCAGCACAAAAAGCCAACGTTTCCTACGTTCATTGGTCTCAGCCTGCCTCCTTCTCTATCACTGCCCGGATTCCTTCTCAAGACTCTTCTTTCGGAGCCTGCTCATTAGTTATGGACTTAAATTCCACATTTTACCCTCTCTTGACCTTAATCCTTATTTTTATCCCTTTCCAAAGATCCTTAGCCTCTTTTATTTAACTTGAACTGTGTACCCTATCCCTTGGGACTTCATATTTTTAAGAAACTCACGATCTCAAAGACATACTTGGGCGTCGCTCCACCCCCTGACATTCGGTGAGCCCTGATTTTCTTTGAACGTACCGTTTCGCTTGCAGCCCTCCCCAGGGCTCCTTTCCATCTTACTCCTGCCCCTAACCTGCACAGAGCGTGGGGTCAGCGTGTCTCTCCCCATCACTTCTCCTATCTTTTGGTGATTTTGTCCCACATCACCGCCAGCACAGAATCTGTACACAGTACCACTGTTTATAACCCTTTCCTAGCGACCCCAGTGTCTGGCTCAGCCCTCCTCTCCTTGCTGACTTTATCGAAATCGATCATCCTTCCAGCTCTGGGTTCAGGTGCAGCTCAGGTTCCGTGTCCTCAGGAAGTTCCGTCTTTCCTGCACAGATGCCCCTCTGCAGGTCAGTAACAGTCACATTCAGCAACCTGGTTATCTAGAGGAAATGGGACTAGCTTTAAATTCTACACCTGACGCTTTCTACGTTCCTCTAAGGAAATGACGTATCTGCCTTATTCCTTAGTGTATACATCTGTGAGAGGGTTTAATGAGATAATAAATGGATCTTGCTTAGCCTACTGCCTGACACTTTAGCACAGCAATCAGTGTTAGCTGAGTTTATCATCAACAAGAATTCCTCCACTGAAGGAGTTCAAGGTTTTGAACCCTTAATCGTTGGAAACCGTAACTTTCTCCTTGCTTGTATTATTTTATTCCCTCATTTCATTTAAGCAACTTTTAATTCTCATGATGATGTTGCCCGTCATTCATTTCTTGTTGGCTTCTGTTATATTCTGAGCTAATGACCCTGACCTTCCCTTCCCTTGCCAGCTTCCATCCCCTCCCCTGGGTCCTGCAGCCTCAGGGGATTGCCTGTCAATCATCTGAGCACACAAAGGGATCCTCCCAGAGAGCCTTCCTGGTCTCCCCTCTCCCCTGAGCACCTCTGCTTCTTCTTTGTTCTTTACCTTCCCTGTCTCCCTTTAGCCCTCTTGCAGAAACAAAGACACACACTTTTTCGTAATCCCAGCAAGACCTTTTACCTATGCTCTTAACTCCATCCTCTTCTGCTTTCTCTGAGACCAAGGCATAACTGTTCACAGTCCCGGTGTTCACATTCTGCAGCCACTTTTTATACTGTGCAGTGTTGAGAATGTTGCCTTCTGCTGTTTCCAGGGACCTGAATTCTTCTGGTTCCTCTCCTAACTGATCACTTCCACCCACCCCTTTTAAAAATTATTTAATAGCTTTTCCTTTCTCTTTCACCTCATAAACGTAGGCTTCTCATTAGGCTTTGCCTACTGACTTCTATTTTCCTCTCCATCCTTCCTCCCTTACATGGTGCAAATCCCTCCCACTTCTCTGTCCTCTATGGTAAACTTTCTTTGCAACAAACATGGACTTAGTAGAGAAATTGCTTTTTATGGTAATCGTTCTCAGAGTTTATGGCCACCATGTTTTTCCAGCTCTCTCTCCTTCACACTTTAACTCCTTCTGAGTTAATTCAGGATCTCATCTTCTTGGACTATAATAGTGTTTACCTGTACTGAGATACCATTGCCATACAAAATGTATGTGTTAAGGTGTTTTGATATTAATTTTGAAATGACCGCCACATTAAGGTAATTAGCATATTCATTACCTTTCTATAATTACTCCTTGTGTAAAAGAAGATTTAAGATTTCTCCTCTTAGCAAACACCAGTATACAGTATAGTACAGCTAATTACATCAACATGCTACATGTTAAATCCCACAACTCATCTTTTAAAGGAAAGTTTGGCTATTTTGACATATCACCCCATTTTCTCCCCTCCCCAGCCCCTGGCAACCACCATGCTAATCTCCATTTTTATGAATTGGACTATTCTAGATTCTACATACAAGTGAGATCATGCAGAATTTTACTTTGTGTCTTGGTTATTTTGCTTAGCATAATGGTTTCCAGGTTTGTCTGTGTTATTGCAAAGGGCAGGACTTATTCTTTTTTAAAATTACTGTTTCATTGTGTGTCTACTATTACTAGCATACCCTATCCTTTCTGTATCATCTCCCATAAGACATTTCTACCTCTTCAGCTCTTGGTCATTATGCACGTGCCGCAGTGAGCATGCTGGTGTGCCTATATCTTTGTGACTGATTCCAGTCATCTTGGATGGACATTCAGTAGTAGGAAAGTGGGACATATGTTAGTTCTGTTCTTAAGGTTATGAGGAACCTCCATACTGTTTGCCGTAATGGCTTCACTAATTTACATTTCTGCAGGAGATTAAGAAAACAATCTCATTTATATCAGCAACAAAATAATAAAGTATTTAGGGATTAATTTAATGAAATAAGTGAATGAATTATAAAGTAAAAATATGAAAGATTTTTGAAGGAAATTAAAAGGCATAAAAATAAAGCATAAGACATCCCATGTCTATGAATTGGAAGAATTAATAATATAAAAATATTCATACTGATTGAAGTGATCTACAGATGTTATGCAATCCTGTTATGGTGAGTGTCTAGATGTCCCTCTGCCCAAGCCTCGCCTAGGCTTTTCTCAAGTGGCTGAATCTGGAGTGTGTGATTATTAAATTAGTTCACTAGTTGGTATAGTTCTGGGTAGGATTAAGTGTGCCCAATCCTGGGTGTGAATGCTACTTGCTCTAAGGGTGAGTAGGCTATATAAGATATAAGGCACAGAAAGAGGGTCTGCTTGTCACTTAGCACTTGTTACCTCCTGCTTGCCTGCTCTGGATGCATCTCTACCATGTCATGCTGCCTGGGAGTCAACTGATTATGGCCTGAAACCTCAACAAACTGTGAGCTAAATAAATCTTTCCTCCTTTAACTTTGTGTATTTTGTTTCAGCAATGAGAAACAAACTAAAACACTCAAAATTCCAAGGACTCTTGTATCAAAATAAAAAAAAATCCTAAAATTCTTGTGGAATCACAAAAGACCCCAATTAGTCTTGAGAAGCATGAGGAAAGCCGGAGACTCCCCATTCTCTGACTTATATTACCTAGATATAGCATTTAAAAGGTATTCAATGCACATGAAAACAGATGCATAGACCAATGGACCTGGTGATTGAACTCAGGGCCTTTCACACTCTAGGTGAATCCTGTAATACTGTAACACCCAGCCCAAAGAAATCAGAAATAAACTCATATGTTTATGATCAACTGATTTTTGATAAATGTGCTAAGAACCTACAATGGGGAAAGGACAGTCTCTTCAAAATATGGTGTTGGGAGTAATATAATACTTGAACCTATAAAATACAGGAAAACATAGAGAAAAACCTTCTTGACACTAGTCTTGTTAATAATTTTGGGTAGGTTCCCAAAGTTCAAGTAACAAAAGGAAAACTAAATAGATAAGATTTCATCAATCTAAATGCTTTTCTACAGCAAAGAAAACAATCAAAATAGTGAAAAGAGTAAGGAATGGGAGAAAATATCTGCACATCACATATCTGACAAGGGATTAATATCAGAGTATAAAAACAAAACACCAAACCTGGATAACCCAATTAAAAAACAGGCAAAGGGCTTTTAATAAACATTTGTCTAGAGAAAACATAGAATGGCCAACAAGTATCTAATAAAAATACTCAATATGACTGATCATATCAAAATAACAACCAGATATTGCCTCATACCTTCTTAGGTGGCTGTTATAAAAATTGACAAATGCTAAACATGATACAATTTCCAATATATTTTACCTTTATACTTCTGTATGTTTCTTTCTAAAGTCAATGTGTTCATCACTCCATTCATGAATTCATTCAATGGTTCAAACATTTGTTCATTCATTTCTCTAATTTGCTCTGTGTAAGGCCCTGTCAAAAAAGTAGGACACAATATCAGCTACTTAGAGCTCTTAGCTAACTGCTGTCATACATAGTTCCAGCATTTGGTGGTCCAGTGTAGAAGAGTCATAGCCCGCTGCAGATCTGAGGTAGGAGGTGTGCTCTGTGCTACCCAACGTTTAGACACCGAATCCTTCCATCTCGTGGCTTTGTCATCTTCTATGCTCTGGAAACTTCCCAGGCACCACTGCACTCAGTTTGCAGAAGGGGGAGCACAGGAAGGAACCCATGAGAAGGTTTAGAAATAGGTATGCAGTTAAGTAATGTATATCACTTTTGCGCACATTTCCTCAGAGTGCACAGACGAGCCAAAAGAAGAGGCGAAATGGGGATACAGATGTACCCAAGTGGTTCCAAAAATTGAGAATTCACAGAGCTTTGTCAGGGAAGTTAAGTAAACTGACAAAGAGCAGGTTTTAAATTTGCATAACAAGAAATTCCCAACTTTAGCCTAGAAAACTTTGTTTGGTTTAACTTTTCTAAGAATCCCTTGTGCTCCAATTAACCTGAACTGCTTATTCTTAAAGGACACCTTGTGGTTTTTCTTTCCCCTTCCTTCATCATCTCACTGTTTCCGAATTTCCCCCATGCTTTTTTTTTCTTCACTACCAACTTTTCACCTGACAAAGTTACCACCATTCATTCCTTCAGGATTCATTGCAGAAGCAGCGATGGTGTCTTTCCTGACACTGTTCCTCCTTTTAAACATTTGCGTATTTCTGGGCAACATGTTTTTTGTTTTGTCCTGTGTTAGGATGATGTCTTATTAGAAGCCCAGCTACTCTATAGAAAGCACAAGATGAAGCTGTTGCTGTTCTTTGTGTCTCTCCTGAACCCTTGACACAAAATGTGGAACAAAACTGAACACAAGATGTAAACTCCTGTAAGTGGGTTTCAGTTGTACCTTAAACTCAGAAACTCAAAACGTTCAAGGCACTGCTAACAAAGTGTCATGAAGTTGACATGATTTGGTTTACTGATCAAGACAGAGAATAGTGAGGGGATATGGAAGACTCTTTGACACTAATCTGTGTCTCAGGGAGGTCACTGCTCACTTTTAGTGTGTATCACCTATAAAATGGGCAGAACTAGGAGATTTTCACATCACTTTCTAGTTGCAGGAATCGGTTCTGAGACTTGCTTACTCCTAGGTGAGCTTGTAGGGCTCTAGACTGGAAGCAAAGTGTCTGAAAGGCTTGAAGAAGTCAAGTAGAAAGAGAAGAATATGTTTAGACTGAAATGTCAGACTATGTGGGGCACAGAAAAAGATCAAGAAAGTAGGAGAGAGATCCAGGATGGGCTGGGCTGGGGAGAGAAGCTGAACTCTGACAATAGGGTGAGAAACTGAAGTGTGAGGAAGTGCATATAGCCATAGTTCTCAAAGGGTGATCTTCAAGAAGGTGCATAGCTAAGCTCATAAATATTCATCAGCATTTGTGCAGTACGAGGAGCACCAAAAGGATGTACTTTTATTTTTCAAACAGCAGAAACATCATGAATTGCCATGTTCCTCCATAGTGGGCCATGTGCCATAGTGGACATAAAAAATGCCCAAGGGAGCAAGGAATTCATCACTCTGGCGTCTATTGTCATCGTAGAAACTAGTGCTTCGTGGGTAGAGCCAAAGCCAACAGACATCACATAATATACTCATCTGTCCCACATGTCAAAGTATAATATTTTTTCATGTGTAATTTTCAAGTGCCCCCTGGGAAAATATTTGGCTGAAGACCCATTTAGAATTATTTGAGTCTTAATCTATATTTTGTGTAAATATGAAAATACTTTTGCACTGTGGTAATAATATTCACTGCATTTTCCAGTAAAACATCAATTCTATAAATTGACAGAAAACATGACTTTTTTATTGAAAGTTCAACAGGAGTTGTTTATCATTTTAGAAAATATACTGCTAGCAGCAGTGTCATTGTGTTACTTAAATCGTAATAAAATATGTCAGTGTCAGTTTTGCGTGGATGGCCAGTATATTCCTGGTGATTGTGTGCAGAAGAGTGGTTCTCTGTTCTGCACCTTGGCTACCAGACATGCACAATTGAGTATTTACATATTGAAATTCTTTTGCCCTGGTTCATTTGGGGTTGGTATAGCAAAATAACTGAGGTTGCATACGTTGTAAAGAAAAAAGGTTTACTTTATTCATAGTTTTGGAGGCTGAATAGCTTACATTTGGTTTGTCCCCTCTCTTCACAGTCTGACATCACAATGGCAGATGCACAAACGGTAGGATGGAAAGTCAGATTCAGGGCTGGGTTTGCTCTTATATGAAATTCCTGTGTCAGAAGCTAACTAAGGTCCCACAAGAATTGTGTCAATTCCATCTGAGAGTCATGTCCTCGGTGACTTAATGACTTCTATTGGGCCCAACTTCTTCAAAGTTCTGCCACCACTGACACAGTCCTAGTGGCACCAAACTCCCAACACGTTACTCTGGGGGGGTGCACTCATACCATATTTGAATTGTAACACTGTCTGTGGGTTTTCCTGTTACATTATAGTGCTGCTTGAATTTTAAAACCTTTGTATTTAGGTAGGTTGTATCATTGATGAATTTTACTTCAGGATAATAAGAAGTGGTTTAACACACTTGACATAAAGGGGACATTTAATATGATTGGGGGTACATGAGATGCCTGTCTAGACATGATGTGAAATTCATTGCATTTTTACTATTAGGGGAAAGTCTTTAACTTTATCCTGTAGACTTGCAAATGTTAAACTTACATGTAGCTCATATGCTTCTAATATTCTCACATCTATTAAAATGAAAACCCCAAACTTCACTTTACTAGTAATCAGTATTTGCAGAGTATTTTATGGTTCACTGAACATTATGATTTAAAATGTTTCATGTGGTTCTCGAGGCCATTTGTGAGATAAGTACTGGTCACTGTTACTGTTCAAGGTATTTTCTGAAGGACTTGATGAAAATGACTTGCTCTAGGTTATCTTTTTACCCTGCAGCCTCTCCCTTCATCACACCTCCTTGCTGTGCCACTGAAGCTGGAAGGATGCACCTTATTTGCACAGAATGTGCAGGCAAAAGGTCACTGATGTGAGCATTGCTGCTGAGCCTCAGCAGAGCTAATATCTCACAGAGCTACTATGAGTATGACGTGAGCCTCTGAATGTGCAGTGTGGCAGATTGATCTGGGCATGGGAAAGGTGTTCTGTACTTTTCAGCTCCCCTGCACATGCCATGGCTTACGAGAAAGCGCTCTGGTTATTCTCATGAATGCAGTAAAGACTAGATGTGCTAGATGATCATTAAGGGGTGGAGGCCCCTAATGTCCAAGTGGAGGATGTAAAGGAAGGCGCATAGGGTATCCTCAGTTGCCCACATGTCCCAAAGGAGCAATGTCACTGCTTTCCACCTTGCTAGGTCTTTTAAGTATTTTCTGCCTTGCATTATCTTTGGTGAAGCCATTGCACACTCCTCACCTTAGAGCTAATGAGTACTAGAATGTGACTGCTTGGGGCAATGTTTGGGTCAGTAGCCAACTCCCAATTCAATATCACCAGTGGAAAGCTTGGCAAACAGGAACATGTCTAGGCTAGATCTGAAAGTCTCAGAGGAGGCACCAAGGCCCCACCTCACGGCCCAGGATTTCCTCCCAGCCTCATCTCCCAAGCTGGGACACAACCTGAGTAAATACAAGGGGAGGAAAACAGGAAAGCAGTAAAATAGCCCACTGGAAAGTAAACATGCAGTAAGGCAAGGCCTTCTCTCCACCTGCTGGCTGTATGGGAAGCTGGGAAAATCAGAATCTATGAGGACAGACCCTACTTGTGACTTGAATCTGACTCTGATTCTGCCCATTGCTTCCAGCACACCGTGGCATGGGCGTGCACTCATGTAAGGCACCACCCCACTTTCCATACCCTGCACTTCCCGCTGCAATAGGCTGGCTCCCAGATGCTCTGCAGGGCCACAAAACATTTGCTCCAAGTTAAACTGGGTGAGAAATACTACTGTCAGCATTTTCTCCATATTGTTCGTCTCCTCCTTTGTTAAGCACTCCACTGACTCTGTTGAATGTGGAGCCATCTATTGATCCAGTCAGGCCCCTAAATGAATCGCTGTCAAAGATGAAAAATTTGGGACTGAAGGCCCAGATTATCATTCTACGTCTGCCTCTGCCACTTGTGAATTCATTCCTCTCAGCCTCAGCTTCTTAGCTTGTAAAATGGCAGTGCAAAGCTAGATGATATTTGTGGAAAGAAAGCAAGACACTATCACTGCCCGTCCAAGGTCATGGAATACAGAAGCCCTTCAGGTATGTCTAGAAGTGTAGACTTTTCCTCATTGGAAGTAGACATTGTATTCACATGATAGAACATTCCTCAATCCAAGAGATACACTGAAAATAATCACAGTTGATTGCCTGGGATCTCTTAAAATGCATCCATATGAAATGTGCAACCTTAACCTTTAATTATTCTGAAAGTATAATTGTAGGCTTTCCTATCACTAATTTTAAAAAGGCAGTGATAACTAGTGCTACACGTAATCAACACCCTATCATATACACATATTGCTGAGTCTCCATTTCCATGCAGGAAATGATTATTTTAAGGAAGGAAAAACTGGATCACTTCATCCTCACATCGACTTCTTCCCTTGAAAAATGACAATTATTCTAAAATCCCTTTGAACACGAGATGCATATGAGATTGTGGGGTAATGTGATCTACAACCTCAGGAAATGTCTAAAAATCTCAGGCCAGCTCTGCTTTGGCACAGGAGCAAAGAATTACATGTTATTTGGCTGAACATCTCCAGAAGGTTGACCAGATAGCCATGTCCAGCAGCCCTGTCTCATCATGTTGGGTTGTGGCCCTCTATAACATCATGTGCCTTGGACCAGTGAATGCCTACTGCCCCACTCCTGCCCTATGAAACTTGACTTTCTAACCTGAAAACTCTGTCCTGTAACCAGGTGCTAATTCATTTTTGGATGGAGGTTTGCTGCTGCATTATAGTTTCTTGGGGCTGGGGTGGGGAAGGAGATGATATATGTTCAGAGCCTTCTGTTAGTACACAGGCAGGTCCTTTCCAGACAATGAGGCCCCTGTGCTGAATGAGAGCGCCTGCTTGGGCAGGTCCCAGGTAGTCTGATTTAGGAGGTGTGAAATATCTTCCAGGCACCACACAACCGTTGTGGTGCCAGTTACGTGTCAAAGGAATCCAGGGCTCTGAGAGCCATTTAAGCACCTAGATTTGCAGACTTGCTTTGCAAGGACATGGTTGGGTTTCTAATTTCCCTTCGTAATCTTAGAATCTGTATTCCCCAGTATCTTGATGGTATTTTCTGTGTAATATTAACCCGCAGGCCTTAAGGGAGGCTGAGTTCCAGCCTCCTATTCCATCCTTTCCTCACCACAGATGTTCCTGCCCTTGAGACTCGGGTGACCCTGGATTATCTGAGCGCTTTTCTCTGGCACTGTGGGAAACAGGCGCCTCTGCGGTCTTGAGAACATGGTTGCCAACTCCCTTCGTCTCTCTGAAGAGGATCACGGTATCATCAACATCCCACTATGGGCTGTGGCATTTTGTTTAAAATAGAAATCTCTCTTTACAGGTTACTGGCACAGCATCTCAAAGAGATTTAGCATGAGAGTGAGCTACCAGTTCCTTCTGCTGCCAGGAGCACACTGTCTTTATCATGACCAAAGGGTCAAGAGTCATGACTACTGTGACCAAAATGTCACAGTATTCTCCTCCCTGAGCCCCCTCCCACCCATCTTCTGCAGGTCAAATTACTGAAATTTATATAGTTGAAAATGACACTTATGAAAATATAGTTCTTTTTATATTTGTGTTTTCAAATAACTTGAAGCCAGGTGTTTGTACCTTTAATCCAAGCACTAATAGACTGAGGTCAGAGATCATAAGGTTGAACTCAGCCTTGCCAACTTAGTGACTTAGCAAGGGTCTGTCTCAAAAAAAAAAAAAAAGAACAAGCAAACAAACAAACAAAAAAACCCACAACTGAAGAGCTTGGTAACAGCATGAAGGTCTTGGGTTCAATCCTCACATGAGTAACACATAAATAATAAAGGACTATGTTATCCCCCCCCCTTTTAAAAAAAATCAGTGTTCAGAAATGACAAGTGGAATTTAATAAATATTCATTAGTAAGTAAATGAGATCCCTGTTTTCTGATCCTAGCTATGAATGAAATCAAAGAAATACATAATCTTAGTAAAACTGCTCATTTAGGATTTTGAAATCTCACATCTCAAAAATAAAGGCTTTCACCAGATGATTTTCAAAGTATATTTCAGTTTCCACATGATAAAATTATTTTTCTTAGTTAGAAACATTTGTGGTTTCCAGTATGCTCCAATTTGATTACTAGACAAGGGGAGCTATGAAACTGAAGTCACAGCCTTATAAACAAATAGTTAGAATAAGATAGAGATTTAAGGCCCATTAAGAATTATAACTTTTAAGAATTATAAGAACATTAAGAATTATAACAACCAGTTGAGTGCTGCAAATAGCATTGTTAATTCACGCATTAATTCACACATCCATTCCTGAGCCTGAAGCTGGAGCAGAGAAATACAGATACTGCTGATATTCCCCCACTCTGGCCAACAATGGAAAATGGGTGAAATGCAGTCAGAGTAAGTACAAGTGGTGATACTGAAACTACTAGATAAATGTCATTGTATTGCTCTTTTCTTTTTCTTTTATTTTTTTATTTTAAAGAGAATAAAACAAAAGAGGGCAGAACAAAGCAGATCAGAACAGAACAACATAAGCAACACAACACTTTACAATAAGACAACTGGACATTAACAGTAGCTATCAAAATATCTCTTTCTCTGCTATAGTTGAGCATAGTTTCAAATACAATAATATCAAACATGCCAAAATAGTATAAAACCATTCAAAAGAATGAAAGAATTACAGGACATTCTGAACCGAATAACAAAGAATGATCAATGGCTACTATAATATCTCATTTTCAATAAAAAATTTGTTTATACTATCACATATATTAAATTCCCAATAAGACACAACATGATAGAGCCAATGGTAATAGAAGAATAGAAGCATGGTAGGACTTCAAAGCAAGATGATATTAAATCAGCAATGGCTGCCATAATGTTTTATTTTCTTCAAAACAGCTGTTCATACCATCATGCATAATAAAGTCAAATAAAACAGAATAAAACCATTCCAACTGATGAATGAAAACATTGAAAGGCTTCAGAGCTATGAAATGGGAAATCATGATTACCATAAAAATCTTATATACACTTACCAACTCTCATACAAGGGAGACTGTACGGTATTTACACAAGTGAGTTTGGTTTATTTTGCTTATGAGTATGGTCTCAAGTTGTGTCCATTTATTTATAAATATCTCAATGTGATCATTCTTGATAGCTGAGCAGTACTCCATTGTATAAAAATGCCACAACTTTTTATCCATTCCTCAGTTGATGGGCACTTAGGTTGTTTCCAAGATCTGGCTATTACAAATTGTGCTGCTATAAACATGGGTGCACATATATCACTGTGGTATGATGTTTTCAGTTCTTCTGGGAATATGCCTAGAAGCGGAATACCTGGGTCAAATGGGACTTCCAACCCCAGCTTTTTGAGGAATCTCCAGACTGACCTCCACAGTGGCTGCACCAGTCTACACTCCCACCAACAGTGCAGAAGAGTTCCTTTTTCCCCACAGCCTCTCCAGCATTTGTTGTTGGTAGTTTTTTTTTAATCCTGGCCATTCTTTCTGGGGTGAGATGGAATCTCAGTGTGGTTTTAACTTGCATTTCTCTCATGACTAATGATGATGAACATTTTTTCATGTATTTATTTGCCATTCATATTTCTTCATTTCAGATGCCCATTTTTGGATTGGGTCTTTGAATTTCAAGGGTCTGATTTTTTTAAAATTCTTTATAAGTTCTAGACAGAAGTCCTTTGTCTGAGGGACAGCCCATTAAGATTTTTTCCCAATTCATGGGTTTTCTTTTCACTCTGCTGAAAATCTCTTTCGACATGCAGAAACTCTTTAATAAGATATGGTCCCAGTTATTGATTCTGAGAAGTGTTTCCCATGTGGTTTGATTCTTGTTCATGAATTCTCTACCTACCTCTATATCTTTGAGGTTTTTACCTACTTTGTCTTCCAACAGCTTTAGTGTTTCTGTTTTAATATTTAGATCTTTGATCCATTTAGATTTTAGTTTAGTACATGGTGATAGGCATGGGTCTAGTTTTAGTCTTGTGCATATGGATAACCAATTTTTCCAGCACCACTTGTTAAAGAGACTGTTGTTCTTCCAGAGAGCATGTTTGGCCCCTTTATCAAAGATAAGGTGGTTGAGTGAGTTTGTGGTTGTGGTTGTATCTTCCAATCTATTCCATTGATCTTCAGGTCTGTTTTTATTCCAGTACCATGTTGATTTTATTACTGTAGCTTTGTAGTATAATTTCAAATCAGGGATTGTGATGCCCCCTGCCTTGCCTTTGCTGCTTAGAATTGCCTTTGCTATTCAAGGTCTCTTCTGGTTCCAGATGAATTTTAGGAATGATTTCTCTAGATCTATGAGGTATGTTAGTGGTATTTTGATTGGGATTGTGTTGAATCTGTATAGCAATTTTGGGACAATGGCCATTATTACAATGTTTGTTCTTCCTATCCATGAACAGGGGATGTCTTTCCATTTTCTGAGGTCCTCTTTGATTTCCTTTTTCAGGGTATTCTAATTTTCACTGTATAGCTCTTTTCTTCTTTTGTGATATTAATTCCTAAGTATTTCATTTTTTTGGATGCTAGGGTAAAGGGTGTGGCTTCTCTTATTTCTCTGTCAGTACTTTTGTTGTTAGTGTATAGGAATGCTATTGATTTTTGAGTATTGACTTTGTATCCAGCTACATTGCTGAATTTATTTACTATACCTAGGAATTTTTCAATGGAGTTTTGGGGGTCTTCTATGTAAAGTATCACGTCATCTGCAAATAATGATAATTTAACTTCCTCTTTTCCTATCTTTACTCTTTTTATTTCTCTCCCTTGTCTAATTGCTCTGGCTAGTATTTCCAGTACTATGTTGAATATGAGCGGTGATAGGGACATCCTTGTCTTGTGCCTGATTTTAAGGTAAAGGCTTTCAGTTTTGGGCCATTTAATATGATGCTGGCTGTTGGTTTGTCATAGATGGCCTTTATCATATTGAGGTAAAGAACATCTATTTTGATTCTCTGTAAGGTTCTTAACATGAATGAGTGTAGACTTTATCAAAAGCTTTTTCTGCATCTATAGAGGTGATCATGTGGTTATTACTTTTGGTTCTATTGATATGGTGGATTACATTTATTGATTTACATATGTTGAACCATCCCTGCATTCCTTGCATGAATCCCACTTGTTTGGGGTGAATAATCTTCTTGATGATTTGCTGCATCCTGTTTGCTAATATTTTATTGAGAATTTTTGCATCTCTGTTCATCAGGGAGATTGGCCTATAGTTCTCTTTATTAGTTGGGTCTTTCTCAGGTTTTGGTACTAGAGTAATATTTGCTTCCAGGAATGACTTAGGAAGAATTGCTTCCCTTTCAATTTCATTGAAGAGTTTCAGGAGTGTTGGAGTTAAGTCTTCTTTGTATTTCTTGTAGAATTCTGCAGTGAATCCATCTGGGCCTGGACTCTTCTTTGTTGGCAAGGACTTAATTACAGTTTCAATTTCATTGATAGAAATTGGGTTATTCAGCAGTTTTACATCTTCCTGATCCAGCTTTGGTAGTTCATATGTATCTAGGAATCTGTCTATTTCTTCTGTGTTATCGAACCTATGAGAGTAGAGGTTTTCGAAATAGGTGTTGATGATCTTCTGTATTTCCATGAGTCTGTAGTAATTTCACCTTTTTCATTCCTTATTGCATGAATTTGAGTTTTTTCTTTCCTTTTTAAAATAAGGTTGGCTAGGGGCTTATCAATTTTATTCATTCTTTCAAAGAACCAACTCTTTGATTCATTAATTCTTTCAATTGTTTTCTTAGACTCTATTGCATTAATTTCTGCTCTGAGCTTTATAATTTCCTCCCTTCTTTTGGCTTTGGGCTTGGCTTGCTCTTCTTTTTCTAGATGTTTGAGTTGTAGCATCAGGTTGTTTATTTGTGTTCATTCTGTCTTCCTGATGTGGGAACTCAGTGCAATAAATTTTCCTCTGAGGACTGCTTTCATTGCATCCCACAAATTCCAGTAAGTTGTGTTTGTATTTTCATTTGCTTGTAGATATTGTTTAATTTCTTCTTTAATTTCCTCCATGACCCATTGATTGCTCAAGAGTGTATTACTCAGTTTCCATGTGTTTGTGAGGTTTTTGCAGTTGCTTTTATCGTTAATTTCTAACTTCATGGCACTATGATCCAATAACATGCATGGGATAATTTCAGTTCTTTTGCATTTACTTAAATATGTTCTGTGGGCTAGTATATGGTCTATTTTAGAGAATGTCCCATGTACTGCTGAGAAGAATGTATATTCTGATGTTGTTGGATGGAAAACTCTATATACATCTATCAAGTCCATTTTTTCACAGGTGTGATTCAGTTCTGTTATTTCTTTGCTGATTTTCTGTCTAGTTGATCTGTCCCTTTGTGTCAATGGCGTGTTAAGGTCTCCTGTTATAATTGTGTTATTGCTTATTTGATTTTTCATTTCTGTTAATATGTGCTTTGTATAGCTGGGTGCTCTGGAATTTGGTGCGCATGTATTTAAGATTTTTATGTCTCCCTCTTGAAGTTTTCCCCTAACTAGTACGTAGTGACCTTCTTATCTCTTTGGATCATTCTTGGTTTGAAGTTCACATTGTCTTCAAACAGGATTGCTACTCCCGCTTTTTTTTTTGGTTTCCTGTTGTGTGAAGTATTTTTTTTTTCCATCCTTTGACTTTCAGTCTATGAGTGTCCTTTTGGGTTAGATGGCTTTCTAACCCAAAACATATGATAGCATATGGTTGGATGTTGTTTCTTGATCCATTCTGCCAGTCTGTTTCTTTTGATTGGTGAGTTGAGGCCATTTACATTAATGGTTATAACTGTTATATATTGGTTTATTTTTGACATGTTATCTTACTGCTGTTATATCATTAGCTTTCCATTCTATTTAATTGTCTGCCTTGCTTGGTGCTTTTATCCTATGTGTATCTAGAATATCTTTCAATATTCCTTGTAGGGTTGGTTTGGTAAAGTTTTTCGGCTGTTCTTTGTCATGGAAGTATCTTATTTCTCCATCCATTTTGAAGGAGAGTTTTGCAGGGTATGTCAGTCTGGGTTGGAAGTGGTTTTCCTTTAGGACCTAAAATACTTCACTCCATGCTCTTCTTGACTTCATTGTTTGTGTTGAGAAGTCTTCTGTGATTCTGATAGGTTTTCCTTTATAGGTGATCTGTCTCTTCTCTCTAACAGCTTTTAGTATTCTGTTCTTATGGTGGATTTCTGGGATGGTGATTATCATGTGTCTGGGTGTAGTTTTATTTTGGTTATGGCTATTTGGAGTTCTATATGCTTCACTAATCCAAATGTCAGTTTCCATTCTCATGTTTGGAAAGTTTTTGACTCTTACTTCTGTAAATATCCTCATGATATCATTTGGGCTGTCCCCTTCTTTTTCATTTATCCCTATTAATCTTATGTTATTTTTCTTTGTATCATCTTGCAGCTGTTGAATTGTTATTTCCTGATTCTTTGTTATTTTAAAAAGATTTTTCCTTTCCTGTTCACTGGCTGCAATCTTATCTTCAAGGTCTGAAATTCTATCTTCACTTTTGTTGAGGCGGTTTTTACAGCTTTCAATAGAATTTTTCATTTCCTGTATATCTCTTTGAATCTGCTTTATGTATTCTGCTTGTTTCTTATAGTGTTCATTCAGGGATTCTATCTGTGTGCTTTGTTCCTCTAATTTTTTAGCTGTGTCTTCACTAGATGTGTTCACTATTTCTTTCATTACTTTTATCATTTCTTCTTTTACCTGGGCAATTATTTCTGATTTGAATTTCTCCATAGCTTCCCCTAGTTGCTTCTTTATTTCAGTTGATATCATTTCAGTCATTTCAGGTGTATGGCTTCTATTTTCTTCTATGTACATGGCTCCCAGGCTTTCTTGGGATGGGCTGGAGATTTGAGCCTGCTTTTTGTTCTTTTCTTTTGTCATTTTTCTTTATTTCCTTGGTTTGAGTGGTGTTCCAAAGCTTCCTCTTGGTGTGTGGCAAATCCCCTCCTGTGCCCTCAGTGACTGGAGTAGTCTCAGCTCCCCTGCAGGCACTTGGCTCCCTAAATTGAGAGGCAGAAGCTGGGTGTGGAGAACTGGGGCTGGCAGAACCCCCAGGGCACAATCCCCTGTCCTAGGGGGGTGAATATGAACTCAACCGCTGGCAGTGCTGGTCTTAAACTCTCCCCAGGCCAGCCCAAATGAGCCCAGAGTCCCCGTGCAAGGTTTTTGCCTCCTGAACTGAAAGAAGGCCACTGGGCATGGTCGACTGACCCCTGAAATCTGCTGGACCCAGTCCAGTGTCCTGGTAGCTCCCCAGAAACTCAAACATTGGTAGCATAGGTCTCTAACTTTCCCCAGGTCACCAGAACTCACCTTGGGCAATCTCCACTCCCCTGAAGACTCTTGGCTCCCTTAATTGAGAGGTGGAAGGTAGGCATGGAGTACTGGGGCTGGTGGAACCCCCGGGGCACAATCCCCTTTTGTAGGGGTGTGGATATGAACACAACCACTGGCAGTGCTGATCTTAAGCTCTCCCTAGGCCAGCCCAAATGAGCCCAGAGTCCTTGTGCATGATCTCTGCCTCCTGAACTGAAAGAAGGCCACTGGGCATGATTGACTGAGGCCCTGCAATCTGCTGGACCCAGTACAGCATCCCGATAGTTCCCCAGAAACTCAGATGCCGGGAGTGTAGGTCTCCAACTTTCCCCAGGTCACCGGAACTCACCTTGGGCAATATCCACTCCCCTGCAGATTCTTGGCTCCCTTAATTGAGATGCAGAAGCTGGGCATGGAGAACTGGGGCCAGTGGAACCCCCAGGGCACAATCCCCTGTCCTAGGGGTGTGGATCTGTATTGCTTTTTTACTTGTTTTCTTAGTAAGAAAAAGATGAGATTTTTGAGCCAATTATGAGGAAAGAGAGGATGCTACTGAAATGCTTGAGAAAAGGGTAAACCTTGGAAAGGTAGACACTGGGGCACTTGGATGGCATCTCCATCCCAGCACTTGAAAAGGATTTCAGATGAAAGAGGTAAAATGGTTGAATAAGTCTAGTGTCTGAAGAGAACAGATGCATATCCTTGGATTACCACTGGGAATTGCAACAGCCTTCTAAATATTTTTAGAGAATCTAGAAGTTTCTAGAATTAAAGGGGAAATGCAGGCATGATGTAGTCTGGTGCCTTTTGCACTAAGTTGCTACTCTAGAATCAGTCACTGCCCTGGCCTCTACAGCCTCTAATTTTCTGCAGGTGCTGTCCTGTCTCTGTGCAGGATGAGCACCCAGACTAAGAAAATCTGAAATCTGAGTTCCTCCGGTTAAGTCCAAGTGTGAAAGTCTCACGTGTTAAAAGCCTGATCTCATCCTGCGGCACCACAGGGAGGTGGTAGAACTGTCACCTTCCATAGGTGGCCTATTGGAAGGCAGTTAGATAACTGGAGGCCCTGGAAACCCATACCCCTTCCTGTCTCCTTTACTTCCTTGCTGTCCTGAGGTGACAAGACCTCCCCCACCATGCATTGCTGGCTTGATGTGCTGTGCTACCACAGGCCCAGAGCAATGGGGCCAAGAAATCATGGATGGAAACCCCTGAAACCATGAGCCAAAGCGAACTTTACCTTCTTATAAGTTGATTGCCTCAGGTGTTTTGTCACAATGGGGAAAAACTGACTAACATAGCTCCAAAATCTCAAACTTTCTGAGAATCAACATGATACCACAAGGGGAAAATTCCACTCTGTGAAACCTTATTCACGGACAAAATTATTGTTCTTATTTGGTATTGGGCACCAAAATCAAGGTCTTTTTCATGCTAAATATGTGCTATACAACTGGACTACATCCTCAGCCTCACATGCAAAGTTATCTGAAATTACCTTCGAGGGCCAGGGATTTAGCTCAGTGGCTTAAGCCCCTGCCTGACAAGCACGAGGTTGTGAGTTCAATCCCCAGAACATATATAACAAAAAACAAAATAAAATAAAATAAAAATAAAAATAAAAAAAATTAAAATAAAATACAATACAATAACCTTCAGGCTATGTGTAAAAAGTATATATTAGCTATAAATGAATTTATGTTTAGACTTGGTACCATCTCTTAGCTATCTAATTATATTATATATGTAAATTATATATATTTATATAAACTTATATATATTTTATAATATATATTATATAAAATTATATATATTTTTAAATGCCCCAAATGCAAAATCTGAAATACCCCTGATCTCCAGGTTTTGGATAAGGGATCTTCCTGTACTACTTTCCCCCAGAAGCGAACATCCCCTTCCTCAGCCATGCTAAGCAGCTGTGAATGTGCCCCACAGACTGGATATGGCTCATGGTGGAATGCAGTGTCGCAGGGTAGCACAAAGCAGCAGGAAACCTGAACCATGCTTTCAGCCTTCTCGCCACAGAGAGTCTCAGGAGCATCTGTCCTTAGCCACCTGCAATTGGTGATGATTGGGAAACATTTTCACTATTGCTCTAAAACTGTCTTCCATTTCCTTTTTGTTCTTTGCTCCAGGATTCCTGATTACTTCTGAAGCATCAAAAAAAAAAAAAAATTACCAGGGGCCGTGGATTTATCTCAGTGACATAAGCACCTGCCGGGCAAGTGCGAAGTTGTGCGTTTGATGCCTGGTACCAAAAACAACAAAAACAAAAACAAAGACAAAATCTTACATCATTTCCTGGTTTTGACTTGGCTTAAAAACTAGAACACTATTAGTTTTACATTATCAGAACAGTGATGAGAGCCTAAGAAAAGTACAGCATCTACAATGGAAAAGGATTTTAATGATGTTTTTTAATAAAGTTCTATTCCTCTTTCCTGACCTTTGCGTTGTAGAGAATTTGACTGTCTTCCTGAAAATTTTGCTTTTGTCATTCAGGGTGATTTGTGTCCTAAATCAGCACTGGCCGACCAGCACATCCTGAGCATTTGTTCAGTCTTCTAAGAGATGCTAGGCATCGCTCTCAGTGCTTCAGATGGACAGCCTATGGATGGCACCCAAGGACATTGTAAAGAGTTATTTATTTATATATTATATTTATATATATATATTTATATATTATATTATATATTATTATAACATATTATTATATATAATATAAATATATATTATATTTGTATTAGAGCAAGCTTTCAACATATAATAGCTATATTCATTTGGGGGAATTTGTGCATATCAGTATCACATCTTGATCATTTTCTACCCCATTACCCCCTCCTCCTTCTCTTCTCCCTTTCTTCCCCTGATCTCCTTCCCCATCTCCAAAAAGTCTATCTTTCTGTTTCCTGCATCTCTCTTCTATTTTATTCTTTATTTATATTTTGGGCTTCTTATATAAGAAAAATTGTGTGGGATTTAACTTTCTGTGCCTGACTTCTTTTATGAAATATTACTGTCTCAAGATCCAATAATTTCCTGGAAAATGATATATTTTCTTCTTCTTTATGACTGAATAATATTCCTTGTATGTATGGATACAACACTTTCTTTATCCATTCATCTGCTGATGCTCCTCTAGGCTGCTGCTAGAAGTCAGCTTTCGGGACTCTTACTGTTATGAACGTAAGTATGCATATGTAGCTATAAATTATATCTTTAACTCTTTCAGGAATATGCTCAGGTGGGGGTGGTCAAATAAAATTTCCATTTTTAGTGTTTGAGGAATCTCCAGAGTGATTTCTGAGATACATTTTAAATGTGCATTCTCTTGGGAATGATCTCAAGCTTGGGAGGCACTGCATTAGAAGGGAGTTCAGTAAAGAGTCTGAGATTCTGGAATTTTCCACATGCGATGCTTGGGTGGCCTTGCAACAGGTCACGAGGGGCTCCTGCTGTAACATCATAGCACGATCTATTGTGGCCATTCTAATTTTTCTCCTTTCACTTTCCTCCTTTCTCTGCCTATATCTTCCCTTATTTCCCTTCTAATTTTTCCTTTCTCCTTTCCTTTATCCAATATTATATTTTCAGCATTAAGTTCTAGATGGCACTTGGCCACATGGGCTCACTGCCCTGACCATTGGGATGGTCACCTCAGTTCAGTCTTCTTTTATGTGTACCCGGCCCAGCCACCCCAAGTGGCAAGAAAACAACTGGTTCTTAAAGACATCTAAGAATTGCACCACTCCTTGTCTTCTTTTCCACAGCTAAACACCCGGAGCATTTAGGTGGTCTGTTCAAGACCTCTGTGCTGCTGCTTTGTGAATATTAAAGACATTAATCCTGTGTCTCATAGGATGGTGACCACTAGTATTTGCCACTGAGCTGATTTTCAATTCTAGCTTCGTACAGAATCATTTACAGCTGAAAATGTCTTAGTGGCCCAATCAGGATA
Source organism: Dolichotis patagonum (assembly GCA_004027295.1). Taxonomy (NCBI): domain Eukaryota; kingdom Metazoa; phylum Chordata; class Mammalia; order Rodentia; family Caviidae; genus Dolichotis; species Dolichotis patagonum. The sequence goes on from PVJX010004070.1 coordinate 44,899, forward strand.
AATGCAATATTTATAATAATTTCTGGATAAGAGACAGTGAGGAAGATGTTTCTTAGGAAACCACCTTGGCATCTTCAGGGCCAAGCTTTCAGTCCATGATGAAGATTCCTTTCTTAATTTTTCCTCTTCAGGGCCGCTTTGAGTCCATAATGAAGATTCCTTTCTTTCTTTTTTTAAAATTCAATGCAATGCAAACAATACATAATTTGTACATATTTTCTGAAGAAACACATTTACAAATTAGTCTGATTCCAGTTTCAAACTCCATCCTTTTCTCCAGTCATGCACGTATTTAGACTTTTTATTCCTTTATTAACATAAGGAAAAGGAAGACCATTATGACAGTGAGCAGATATAATTTTATACAAATTCAATTTCTTATCAAATAAGCCTGCAATAAGTATTTGATGAACGGGGCTCTTCAGTATAACTTCCAACACTATTTTAATGAGAAGTATCAAATGAATTTTTTTATTCTGATATCACCCTTGAGACAAATGATACTTTGTGGGCCTATTTTTAACAAATGAATTATTGACTTAAACTGGCACAATTAATCACAATATAATGGGATCAGGGGATGTTAGGGGCTCATCCATCATAGTTGATGATGAGAACTGACTCTTCCGAGAAATGAAACTCTTTAATCACTCCTAGATTAACAGTTACATGCTCTCAAATTTCAATCATAGGAAACCGGCGGTACAGAGTGAGACAGATTCAGTGCAGGAGGAGGAAATAAAAAGGGGAGCGTGAGGAGTTTGTGGTGCACGGTGAGAAATCCAGCTCTGGCCCAAACTCTTCAGTGATGATGGAAACATGACTCATGAGAAAGGCACTGTGTGGGAATAGACCGAGAGCAGGGACAGCAATTAAAATTCTTGAGATCTGGGCTTACTTCTTCCAGGAAAGATGTTGCTGGACTTCTTTAAACCGCCTCTGCTCTATGGACAAGGTGGATATTGTATAAGCTCTCCGAGTGAATTCTCATAAAGTGAAATACCTTATGTCCTCAATTGTGGACGATGAAAAAAGACAGTTCCTTCTATGTAATCCTCGTACTTAGTGCAAGAGATGTTTGTTTCCTACCTTCAAAGCCCACACCTATTAGATACTTTTGACTAACTGAAAAAGATATGAAATAAAATGTGAAAGCAAATTTAAAATTAGGAGAAGTTTATTTACTAATTCAACAAGAGTGCCAGTTTCTATGTTAGACCTGCTGGTACAGACAAGTGACAAAAACATGACTGGTTCCCCAAGAGTGTAAAAATATGGGGTATGATTGAAATAGATGACAAATGTTTGAATTTTAAAAATTACAATAAAAGACTTACTGTCACCAGTCCCCTTCCCTTCTTCCCCCTTGCTCCTAAAATCCTTATCGCATCATCACTGCCCCGGCTGAAGCAGTTCCATGAGTTCTCTTTCATGAGCGTCTTCACAAGGTGTGATCACAGATATGGTGGTGCAGCTCCTGAGAGGCATCCTACAGAAGGACACAGGGCTCGTAAAACCATCCCTGGGTGTCTTCACGCACTTTATTCATTGTGTCTGGCGCTGCGTGACTTCTAGTTCTTCTCCAGAATTTAATGACCAGTAAAGGTAAAGGTTTTTCTTTGATTCATAACGAGGAAGAGCCATGCCAGTGCAATAAGGACAGTCATGAGAAAGGACTCCCAGAACTGCTCAGAAAGCAACAAGAACAATGGGCAAAGTGTGTGCAAAGCAGGGGATTAATGGCAATGTGGCTTTTATTGCAATAATTAAAAAATTTAAAGATTACTTTATTCTCCCATCACGTCATGTATATAGGGCAGACAGACGTGAGTCAAGTTTCACATTTTTGGTCAAACGGAAAATAAAAAGTCAAAGCACTGGGAATTGTCGTTTTATTTTTTTCTCAAACATCTGCACATGGGGAAAAAAAATCAAATGATATGGAAAAGATAAGCAACAACATCCTTCCTTCTGTGGCTTGGATGTTTTTCCTTTCCGAATCTCATGTTGAGGTTTAATTGACTCAGCATTTGGAGGTGGGGCTTTTGAGCAGACCAGAAGGTCTTCACTCTCATGGCGAGAATTAATGCCACGACAAGCATGCAGGTTGGTTCCTCATGCTCTGTCTTGCCCTTCTGCCTTCTACCATGAGATAATGCAAAAAGGAACCCCTCATCATATACCAGAAACGTCACCTTGGATTTCCCAGTGTCCAGAACTGTAAGCCAATAAACTTCTATTGATTATAAATTACCCAGTCTTTGTGTTGACAGTGATCACATTTCTGAGGGAGCACATTCAAATCTGGCTGTTTCCTCATTTCTTTTGCATACTTGTTTATGCTAACTGTTTTCACTCTCAAGGGTGTCCTGGTTTGCATAATATATTGTTAGTCATTCTAACTACTTTCCTTCCTTCTAAAATTACCAAATACTATCTAACATGCTTATATTTTTATTTTGCATAATTTTACATACAGGTAACTCTTCCCCTGACTTTCCAGAGACTCACACAGCTTACACCTACCTTGTCATTCCCCCTGCTTCCTCCTGTTCTCCTTTGGTTCTATCCACAATCTTAAACGTTGCATTTAAAACGATATCATATTCTGCAAAGGCTATTTCTATTCATTCTTTTCCATGATGACATTTGCATCACACTGATCCTACAACCTCTTCACTCTTTTAACTATTGTTCTGTTTATTTTTCCTTTTACACCATTAAGGTTAATTTTTGAACCCTGATTTTTCAAGGTTGCCCTTTGCCTGTGTACATGCCGCTCTTTATCTCAGCTTGCTTTTCCCTAGCATGCCTCTCTGGGACTCATTCCTTAGAACCCCATGCAGATGTCTGCGCCTTTGTATTCTTTTCATTCAGCATTCCACTGAATGCATATGCATCCTGCTGAACTGAAACTACTTGGAGAACAGCTCAGTATTCCCCACAGCCAGCTTAGTTCTTGGAAGAGTGTGACCATTAAATAAATATTCTTAGCTTATCTAGTTGCTTAAATACCCATAGATATCAGTCCTGACTCAAAATGACATTTAGCTTAAGGTTTTTTATGTAGCCTTTTACTAAATTAATGCTCACTAAATTACTAATTAAGGTATAAAATAAGTTTTAAAACTTATCAGCAACAGCAAAATGATACTGACAGATAACGTAGTGTAAGAAGTTAGTATAAGTAGGGCTATTAATATACAGATGCTCAGAAATAGACTTGAGTCCTGCCAAGGAACAATAACTTGCAGAAGGAAGGAAAATAGAAATTAGAAGAAGTTATACACTCTAGAAATTGTGATATAGTCAAGATTATTTAATCTTTACATGGATGTGACTGTATAAATGTTCAAATTTATAATATAAGCTATAATATATATTTACATATATATTTATTTATAAAAAACTAAGTTATATATAGTTATAGGTATTTTATGTAGTTATATAATTATGCATAGCTATCCACTTGTAGATTATTATAATTACATATTCATGCATGTATATTTATATAAATATAGATAATTTAGTTTCTGTTTTTCCTTCTGCAGTTCTACTACTACCTAACAGAGAATGTACAAATTGTGATTTTTGTAATCTATTTATATCTTAGCCTTATGTTTCACAAAAACCTGTTACAAGTAGACGAAATTACTTAAGACGCTGATGTTTTTGGGGGCCTGATTTTGAGAAGAGGGATTGTTTGAAGGGCTGCTTGCATCACATTCTGCAAAGCATGATTTTTATATATTTAGTTTGAGACTAAATATAGTTAAAAGACAAGTGCATGGTGGCCATATATACCAGGGTTAAACTGTGCTGGTTAGTTTCCATTGTTAATTTGTGTAGCATTTTCTAGAATCCTCTTCTGAGTTAGCGATGACCAGAAGCAGCAGATCTCTCATTGAGAGTCAGCAGGTTATGGCAGCCAGTTGTGGCTGCAGAGTCACAGAAGCTGGCAAATTTCAGCTTGCCTTTGGACCTTCGACTCCGTGGCTGGCTCTCTCCAAATGCCTCCTCTGCATCCAGCTGCTTTCCAACTGGCACATGGATGCTGACCTATGCACCTGTCCCCTAGCTTTTATCTCTCGCTGGCTTCAATGACAGCTCATAGTGGGTTTCTCAAGTGGCTTCTGTAATCCTTTAGGTCTTTTCAGACCTATACTTCCCACATCCTCCTACAGTTGTGTAGTGTTGGATGCCAGTAGTGCATCTCTTACGCACAGCTCAAAGTTGTTCTGCTCATCTGATTGATGAAGACATCCTCGACACAGAAAAAAGGAAATTATAGAAAACAAATGAACAGAATTACAGGAGTAGTAGAAGACTCTAACATACATCTCTTTATCGTTTATAGATCAAATAGAAAAATAAACAAGTTATGTAAGTCCTGAGTAATATAATTAATAAGGTTATGTGTGTAAGTGTGTATATATTGAGCTTTGTATCCTGCTGAGAATATCCTTTATTTTCACTAAATGTTTCAATAAAACATTTATGAAATATTGATCTACATTATAGTCCAAAGATAAACTTAAAAAATGATTATAAAAATCAGAAAATAGATCAATGGTAACCTTGAATATTTGTAATAGATGTCACAGATTGTAGTGTCATGCACTAGGAAAGGTATATAAGATAGAAATCGGTATGGCGGTAAGCATTTGTTTAATGCCATGAACTTAGCAATGTACGAGGAAGGAGGGCTTATGAAGCTAAGTAAGACAGGGCCATATTTTCCAGATGTCTGCAACAGAACCCAGGGGAACGAAGAGGGTATTCTAAGAAGATTATAACTGGTTGGAATTGAAATTGAGCATTGTTTATCCCAAATAAAGAGTTGAAAGACCAGAATAAGGGATGTCAGAGGGTGATTAAAATAAGATTATTTATGTGAAGAGAAACCAGGTTAGAGATCTAAAAGCATTTGAATTGCATCCTGTTGAAAGTAAGAGCCACTGATGGCTTTGGAGATGCTTTAGGAAGAACAGCGCTGACTTAGAGCCCGAGGCTCCCCCTGAGAAAGGGCTTAGTCTAGGTTAGTCACAGTGGAAGCAGACAAGAAAAGTGACGTGGAAGTGCTGTTTCACAATGTGTGGGCTGCATTCAGATAGGGAGGAATTAAGAGTCAAAAGTATATCAATATAAAGCCGATGACGGTTACAATGGTATCAACACTGAGAGAAATAGGTTATACAGTGTTTTATAATTCCTAAAATACGGTTTCAAACTTTTAAGAAAAATGGCAACTTAAACAAATACACATAACCTTTTGCCTTTTGAGTCCTACAAAATAGTACCTTTGGATAATAATAGGGTTGTTTCTGCACTGGAAATAGTGAATGGTGCAAGACAAGTCTTAGAAATTTGGAGAAAGCTTTATTGGGTAAAATGGACTAGCAGTTCCACCATATCTGGCTAATGCCGTAAGCATTTTCCTGAACAGGAAAGAGCTATCTTTCCAGGGGATAAGCTGGGAGTGATTCCTTCAATTCTCTCCTCTCCCCTGCCCACCTATAGGATCTCAGCAGTAATGGATTGAACTTGTATATTCCAGGGGTGGCCTGAGAAGTCATCCTCATCCATGGATTGTCCTTGGTAGCAGTCAGGTTGCAGGTGGCTAGCAGCAATTTTGCATGCTGGCCTAAACTATGGAGAATGGAGACCAGTTCCCAACAAATTTTGCCCGCCTCACTACACCTGAGAGAAATTCACCATGAGAAAGACCAAGTCACTCTACAGCCTATAGCCAGGCACTTCCGTATTCTTGCAATGCTGGTGAATCCTTACACTGGTAACATCAAACCAGTGGATATTTCTCTTTTCTTTCTTTGGAGTCTAAAGTTGTGTGTATGTGTGTGTGTGTGTGTGTGTGTGTATGTGTGAGTGTTTTTTTTTTAAAGAGAGGACACAAAAGTCTATGGCAAAAATCATTAGTACCTTAAAAACATACTGTCTCTTAGCAAATGTTGCAACCTGCTTTTAAATTGCATGCATGGAAAAAATATTCATTCAAAAATATCCTTCAGTTTAAAAAGTAACCATTCCTTAGAACCAATGTAATAGTCATTCTATAAAATTCAAACTGCTGCAATAAATAAATTGCTGAACGTTGCTAATGTATATGCTCTGTAGTACTTAAATAGCTACTGCATTTGTGAACTTTTAGCAATAACAGAGAGGTAACAGTGAAATCCTGAAAGGCCAAAGGAAAATAAAAGTGCAAGTATAGAGTTTAGCATGCTTCATTATAGCAGCTTGTGTAGCAGCAGTGTAGTGGTGAGCAGACAAGTGAGTACTGGTGATGAACTGAATCAGTGTACATAAAAGCACATCCTGGAATTCTCCCAGAGCTCAAAGGAAGCAATCAATGGAGCTACAGAGAGAAATGTGAAAATACCTCACTCAGGAAATACAAGATGTTCATGATAGATATTTCACAGGACAGTAAGACAGAAAGCTAATGCTAGAAGGTTTTTTTGAGATAGAGATTTATAGAATACACAGAACAAGAAGTGCAAAAAAATACTAGACATGCTTGATGTATATTTACAAACAGTTCTTCCCATCTAGGTCTAGGTCTATCTCCCTATGGGAGTCAAGATACCTTCTGCTTTTGATTGAAAAAAATTAACATTTTAAAGGTGTGAGTCCCAATTGCTGAGATTTTGAAATCCGTTGATGAGTCTAATGCAATTCCAGTGAAAATTCTCAAAGAATTTATTTTTAATGATGTAGTAATGAGAAAGTTCATTTGAGAGGCTTTTGAAATATTTGAAAAAAAGCAGTACTTGTGTGCAGACTTGTATTTCTATATTCTAACAGATTTTATCAAGCTGCTATAATGAAGCAGGCATGGTATGGAATGGAATAATAGGTCTCTGGAATGAATCATGGTGCATAATTAATCAAATAACAAAGATATTTTAAATCAGTGAAGGAAGATTAATACTAAGTAATAGGCTGGAACAATTGGATAATGTCAAGAAAACATCTAGTACCTGCTTCATATCATTTCCCAGAGGAAATAGAAGACAAATGGAAAAGATAAACATAAACAAATGAAGCAAATACAGTAAAAGCGTGGAGTGCAAGTAACGCTTTCCGTGAGTGTTCCACAAGATGAGCAAACATTTCTATAGACTTTAACTTGATAAATAAACAATGTCTTGCAATATGAGTAGTATGTGATACTGAACAACACATGATCACATCTGAGCCAATGGTTCTCTTGCGTACTTTCTTGCTCTCTCTGTCTCTCTCTCTTTTCCTCCCTCTCTCTTTTCCTCCCTCTTTTCTCTGGGATTGTGGATGACTTTCTCCCAACAGCAAGAGGTTATGAAGGAGATCACTCATCTGTAGAAGAGAAGAAGAAAAAGGCAGAGGAATCCCTGACTTCAAATGATGTTAAGGAGATGTATAAACTGTGGGAAACAGTGCACAATTTTGTAGAAAATCACTTCCAAAAGAGGGTTGTAGCAGTGTAAGTGATGAATCTGTTTAATGACAATACAATGCCAGTTTCTACAAAATCCTCAAAGGGAGGCAAAAGTGAGTGTAATTTGGATAGGTTCCTCTTTAAAGTTGCACAAGAGGAAAATGATTCCATTGAGTCTATAGTAGTGATTCAGTTGAAGATAGTGAAAGGTGTCCTACACAATAACCCTCCCCTCTTGTACCCCTCACACCAGTCAGGAAGGTTTTCAAAGGTAAGTACAGGATAATCTGTTTATTTTTTATCCATATTTTTGCAGTTTCATTGTTATTTTGTATTATGTTGTAGTATTGCAATCATTTTTTATATGAATGTTTTTGGGTTGTGGAGCAAGTCATCAGAGTTTTCATTATTTCTTATGGGAAAATACACTTTGATACATGAGTGCTTTGGATTAAAAGCATGTTTCAGGAGCAAGTTATGCTAAAAAACAAAGGGGATTCAAGGGGATTCAAGGTGGTGGAATAGAGAAGGAGCCATGTCTAAGCGACTCGGAGGTCAACTAAAAACACAGGTAATCCTAAGAAGGGGAAGACCAGATACCCTGATTTGAAAAGCCAATTTGAGAGAGGTTTTTGGCTCAAACACAGCATAAGCATAGGGGAACATCCTGTAAGGTCTGGCCTGCAGGGCCGCTGCCCTTGCCCTGCACCGGAACAGCCATTCTGGGATGTTCCCCAGTAGCTTGAGGTTCCCAAGCAGTGCTCAGGGTGTGGCCTCCCAGGATGAACCAGGGGGTACAGGGCCCTTCATTGCATCATTCCTGCTCCTAACAAAGAGGAAGCTGCAGCTAGTGGCATTTTCACTGACACACACCAGGGGCAAGTGACAGGAGTGGGAATGGCTCCTCCCCACCTACCTGAGCTCAGACCCTGAGCAGATAAGCGAGCCATCACTGCTATGTCAGGAGTCCTCAGTGTTGGACCAAGTCACTACTGGGAGCCCACAGAACTGAGACATTCCTGCCACACAGAGCCAGAGTTGGTTTGAGTCTACAGAAGCTCTCAGTTCCCTCCCAAATCCTTAGGCCTACCAGAGACTCCATCTGACATCCAGCATTAGTCCCTGGGCAGCCCAGGGTGTTCTAATCCTGCATGAGTGTCCACCTGGTAGAGTTGGACTGTGGCCACATCCATTCAGCACCAGGTACAATATGCCTATACTCTGGCCATATCATAGTCTCCACCTTGCATTCTGCCAGAGTCCTGGGCACAGTCCTGCCTCACACAGGAAGCCAGTTCTCTGCTTGGTTAGCAGCAAAGGTTAAGGCTTTGCCTGCATACAAATAACAGCACAGAGCAGCTGTTTTGCCTGGCGATTTGGATGCTAGTGAGACACTGTGCAGTGTTCTGTATCTTCACATGTCCTATCAGACTCTCCTCACGTTAGTCTTGGGCACACCTGTATCTCTTCAGCCTGAAGCAATATGGGCCTCCAACTGGAATCTGGATCTGGTCCACAGACACAGAACTACACACCTGGCAAACAGCACTGGTCTCCAGTAGGAATCCGTAACAGAAATCTTAGGGCCCAAGGCCATCCCTGGTCTGCTGCTCCATCCCTGGTCTGCTGTTCCAGCTTGAACAGCTGCCACCAATAGGAGATTACGACCAGAGGCCTCCTTGAACTGCGTAACCTTCATACGAACTAATGGACTCTAAAGCGGGGCAAAGAAGAATGTAGCTTGTAATGTTAAAGACTATTTACTCCATGAGAAAACTCTTCTAGATATACATGGGAACTTTTTTTCTTTCCTTCTTCTCCATTAATTTAACCAGTTTCTTTCGTTGTTCCTCTATTGGTATGTCTCTGACTTTTTACTACTTTTTTCTTTTGGTGGAGGTTGAATTTTAGCACCCATTTTCTCCCCTCTCCCATGTTTAACATTTGTTTGAATAGACTCAGGTTCTATTCTCTCTCTATCCCTGTTTTTCCCACTTCCTCATCTTCAACTTGCTCTCTTAGTATTTTTTCCTTCTAGTTTAACCTCCATTTCCTTTTATTTGTCCTTTTACCAGTTTGTCTTCTCTGTTACTGTTACCTAATCCCACTAATTTTCCTAATTTTACTTCTTAATAGGACCTCTTACATTAATCTAGCCACATTCTTCACATCTTCCATTCCTTTTTTTCTCATAATCTATTTCATTTCTCTTTTTTCTTCACAATTTTATTTCTGTACCATTTACCCTTATGAATACATAGGGAGTTAATCTTTCTATGGCTGAATATTGCTGTATGGTAATAGGACCTAAAATTGCTCTATTGAGTGTATATTCACTGTATATTTTTCTGACATGTCTCAGAATTTGTTATATAACTATAGGTCTTGCACTTATGGTTAAAGGAGGCAAAATATGAGTCATTGTAGTTTGTCAGTATCCAGTTTGTGCTTGATGTTGTTATTATTACTGATTGTATTACTTTAACCAAGGTGATGTAGTTGTGATCATCCTTGTATGCCAAGACCTAGATAGTCTAAGATTCATGAACAATTCATCAACAAACAACTAGGTGCGAGGCAAAATAGGCAGCAACATTTCATCCTTAATAAATAGAAGAAATAGGATCCTGGGACAGATTCAAAGAGTCAAAAACAAGCACTGCCTAGAAGACATCACTGAAAAGTGGTCATTACTTAAAGAGGTCTTGATAGTAGTACTAATGCTATGCTTTGCAACCACTTTAGCAGTCTCAACATAGAAAACCAATAATCAAGAAAAAATAGAAAATGAGGAAACATGGAAACAAAATGCACGCCAACTCTCCCAACTCCCCCAAAGTAAATTCAGGGACACTGAGGTGGAAGAAATAAAGATACCTAGCTGAATTTTCTGACATGGTAGCAGCGGTAACAAAGCAGAAGAATAAAACTCTTGGCAAATTCAGACTAGAAATAATTAGACCACCAACTAAAGGGAAGACGACCATAAGGAATAAAATGGTTAGTGAATCTAAAGTACATACAGATAACAACACAGAGCAGCTTAAGAAAGCCATGGAAACCATAAATGTCCAAAATAGGATAGAATTGGATCCCGTAGAACATCAAACAGAAATCCTGGAGATTAAAAATTCTATTAAAAAATTCTTTTGAAATTATATGAAGCAGAGTTAACCAATACAAAGATAGAATATCAGGGAAGACAGGTCTGTGGTTGGTGAACATCAATTGAGAAAAATCAACTGCTACTAGATGATATAAAAATACTGATTTAAGATTAACTGGAATAAATAAAAAGATAGAACAAAGGGCACTAAAAACTTGCTCACAGAAGTAATCACAGAAAACTTTCCAAGTGTGGAAAACAAATTTGACATAACAGGTAAGTGAAGTACATAGAACCCTCATACACGTGATCATAACACAAACTACACCAGTAATACTCAAGACTGCAGAAATTCAACACAAGAACAGAATATTGAAAGCTCTTAGAAAAAAGAAACAAATCACCCATACAGGAAAATCCATCAGAATTACACCAGACTTCTCAACCAAACTGAAGTCAAGGAGAGTTTGGAGTAAAGTATTTCAAGTGCTAAAACAAAACAACCTCCAACCCAGATTGATGTACTCTGTAAAATTATCTCCCAAAATTGATGGGGCAATGAGATACTTGCATGATGAAAAAATCTTAAACATTAAGAATACACTTGAGTAAATGAAAAGGAATTGAAATTATTCCATGGATATTATTAGATGGTAGTGTAATGAAACTGGAAGTAAATGGCAAAAGAAACCATGAAAACACCATAAACACATAAAAATTAATAGCACCCTACTGAACAAACAGTAGGTCACAGATGAAATTAAAGAAGAAATTAGACAGTTTCTACAGGTAAATATTAATGCCAATACTGGAACTTATGGGATACAATGAAAGCAGTCCTGTGTTGGAAGTTTATAACAGTGAATTCCTACATCAGAAAAAAAAGTATGCTTAAGTAAATAGCCTAACGTTGAATCTCAAGTTTCTAGAAAATGAAAGGCAAGTTAAACTCAAAGCTCATACAATGAAGTAAATGATAAAGATCAGAGCAGAAATTAATACAATTGATATTAAATATATAAGAATCAAGTAGAAGATTTGGTTCTTTGAAAGATTAAATAAAATAGATAGCTTCCTAGCCAACCTTACCAAAACAAGGAAAGAATTAGGAGTGAAATACAATTAGGAGTGAAATCCTGCAGAAATCCAGATCTTTGGTACTTATTCTGAGAACCTGTACTCTAATAAGATGGAAAATTCAGAAGAAATAGATTCTTAGATACACATGAATTACAAAAACTGAATTAAGAAATAAGTTTCTAATTAATTCAGTATTAGTCAATGAAGTTGATGAAGTAATAAAAAATCTACTAACAAAAGAAGGGTTAGGTCCTAACAGATTCATTGTTGTATTCCACAAAAACTTTAGAGAAGATCTAATGCCACCACTCCTCAAATTCTTTAGTGAAACTGAAAGGGAAGCAGGATTCCTTAAGTAATCCCTTGAAACAAGTATTACCCTGATACCAAAGCCAGAGATGGACCTAACCGAAAAAAAAAGAACTTCAAGTCAATATCTTTAATGAACATAGATTTTAAAAACCTTTAATAAGAAACTGGCAAACAGAATGCAGCAAATAATTAAAAAGATTATATACCATGACTAATAGGATTCAGCTAAGGGATACAGGAATGGTTTAACATATGCAAATCATTAAATGTAATATATCACATTACCAGAACCAAGGACAAAAACCACATGATCTTCTCAATAGATGCAAAAAAAAAGTGTTTTAAAAAATCAAACACTCATCCATGATAAAAACTCCAAAGGAAATTTGAAGTGGAGTAGAAAAATCTCTATCTCTACATGATAAATGCTATCAATGACAAACCAACAACCAACACCATGCTAAATGGACAAAAACTGAAAACTTTCACTCTAAAATCAGGATTAAGACAAGGATGCTCACTGCCACCACTCCTATTCAATATAGTCTTGGAAAAATTAGCAATTATACAACAGAAAGAAATAAAAGGAATATGGATAGGAAAAGAGTAATTTAAATTATCATTATTTGCTCATGACATGATTCTCTATATAGAAGACCCCCAAAACTTCATTAAAAGACTCCTGGAATTAATAGGCAAATTTAGTAATATGTCAGGATACAAAATCAATAATCAAAAATCAATAACATTCTTGCACACAAGTAATAAACTCACTGAGAGAAGTTAGGGCAACAACACATTTTACAATAGCATCAAGAAAAATGAAATATTTAGGCATCAACCTAACAAAGGAAGTGGAACAGCCCTAAATTGAAGATTATGATACTCTGAAGAAGGAGATCAAAGGGGATATCAGAAAATGGAAACATAGCCCCCCTCCTTGGATAGGCAGAACCAAGTGAAAATGGCTATACTTCCCAAACTGTTAGAAAGATATAATGCCATCCCAGTCAAAATACCAATAATGTCCATCACAGAACTAGAGAACATAATCCTAAAATTCTTACAGAACCAGAGGAGACCTAGACCGGCAAACACAATCCTTGGCAACAAGGGCAAGGCAGGGGACACCACGATCTCGGACTTGAAGTTATTTTACAAAGTCACAGTGATAAAAGCAACAGTGCCCTTGCAAAAACTCAACCAACAGACCAGCCAACCAACCAATCAAGCAAACAAACAAACAAGCCAAAAGAAAAAGAAAAAGAAAAAACAAAAATCACCCCAATCCCCAAAAAAGATTTGAAAATCAGTGGAACATAATAGAAGATCCAAAACTAAGTCCAAGCACACTCAGCTGACTGATCTTTGAGAAAAGGGCAAAAGACCTTCACTGGAGGAAAGACAGTCTCTTTAATAAAGGGTGCTGGAAAAACAAGCTTCTCACATGCTGAAGATTTAAATTTAGACCCATATCTCTCACCATGCACTAAACTAAAGTTGAAATGGTTCAAAAATCTGAATATTCAAATAGAAACACTTAATCTGCTGGAAGGTAAGATAGGTAAAACTCTTGAAGGCTTAGGTGTTGGCAAAGACATTATGAACAAAACCTTGACTGCACAGGAAATATTATAAAATATCAACAATTGGGATCACATCAAATTAAAAGGAAAACATCAGCAGAACAAAGAGACAAACTAGAGTATGAAAATATTTTTGCAGCTACTCCTCACAAAATGATTAATATCTATAATATATACAGAACTAAAAAAAGTTAGATTCCCTCTTAATTTAAAGATGCAATCCAAAAATGGGCATCTGAAATGAATAGATATGTCTCAGATGAAGAAGCACAAACAGCAAATAAATATAGGAGAAATGGTCAACCTCAGCGGTCATTTGAGAAATGTGAAATGTGAATTAAATGTATGTGCCGAGGTTCCACCTCACTCTAGGAAGAATGGCTATCATGAAGAAATAAATAATAAATGCTGTTGGGGCTATGAGGAGAAAGGAACATTTCACTGTTAGTAGGAGTGTAAATTGGCATAACCACTATGGAAATCCGGATGGAGATTCCTCAAAAACCTAAAAGTAGAGGTTCCATTCCAGAAATTCCCCTTATAGATATCTTCCTGAAAGAGTTAAAAGCATCATACTACAGTGACATATGTGTGTATAATATATGCATGTTTATAGCAGTGCAATTTATAATAGCTAAATCTTAGAAACAGCCCATCTGCCCCTCAAAAGATGAAGGGTGAAGAAAATGTGGTACTTATATACAATGGTCTACTACTATAGCATAAAGAAAGATAAACTTGGGTAAATGGATTCATCTTGAGACCATACTTCTAAGTGAAATAAATCAGACACACACTTTCGAATATCACATTCAATCTCTTGTGTAAGTGAGGATGGATATTGGGAGGTAGAAAGAAATTGTTCAAATGGGAAAAGGAACAAGGGAGGAAGGAGGTAAGGAAGGTAAAAGGGATTAAAATAAGAGAATGAAGGGAAAAATGGAAAAGGAGCTTTTGTAAATGGGCAGGGGAAGGATCGAAGGGAAGACAGCAGAATGGGAAAAGGGATTAAGATATATTATGTACAAGTATGAATTTCCCATGGTAAATATGATCATTACATATGGCAAATATGGACCAATACAATTTTTTTAAGAGACCAAGGTTTTATTATAGTAGGGCCTACTGGTGCACACCTGCAGTTCCAACACTGTGGGAAGCCCAAAGCAGGAGTATCAATAGTTTGAGCCTGACTTGGGCAACTCAGGGACATAGAGAAATCTTGGCTCAAAATAAAAAACAGAAAAATCTTGAGATGTAGCTTAGTGAGATGGCTATAGGTTCAATCTCCGGAGCACACATGTACACACACACACACACACACACACACACACACACACACAAAGGCAAATTAAAACAACAACAACAACAACAAAAAGCTAATGTTGTAGAAAATGCAGGCAGGCATCAGTTATGATTTAGATCTTAAATGTCCTTAGATGGGGGCTTTGGAGAGGTGATGTGATTCTTGGGACACCACACTCGGTAGTGTGTTGGCATGTGGGCCTCGGTGGAGGCTGGTCACGGGGCTGTGACCCGGAAGGATGTGTTCTTGTTCCTGGTGCCACCTTCTCTCTCTGCTTCTTGGCTGCCACAGGTTGAGCCCCTCCCTTCTGCAAAGCTCTTTTGCTGTGCAGTTGTTGCCTTGGAAGCAGCTGCCGTGGACCAAACCCACCAGAGACCGTGAGCCAAAGAAACCTCCTTTTTTAGTTATTGGCGTCAGGTACTTTGTCCCAAAGATAGGAAAGTAACTCATACAGCATTCATTTGACAGCACATAAAAGCAAAGTAAGAACTTCGGACGAACATGCTAAAAGATTTTAAAACACAAAAATTAAAGCTCATATTCACGCAGAAACCTATAAACACATTAAGAGGTTTAATGTAAATTGGGGGACTATTTGCAACATCAAGATAAATAAAACTATAAATGCATAAACACAAAACTGTAAATGTGCTTAGAAAATCCAGAAGATAAAAAAGAAATACATCATAGAAAAAAATGATCCAGAATCATGCTTACAGATATTTTCAACATAGGAAAAATATAGTGATCAATAAATAGTTGAAGGTAGGTTAAGCCTTGTAGATCAGTTTGCTGTGGTGGTGGTAACAAATTACCACAAACTTAGTTGTGTAAAGTATCAAACATTTATTCTCTCATGGTTCTGGAGTCTGAGTTTGAAATCAGTTCCATGGGTCACTGCCAAGTTGCAGGCAGGGCTGGCTTCTTCTGGAGGTTCTGAGGAGACACTAGTGGCTTCCCCTAGCTGGTGGTCACACTTCTGCCTCTGCTTCTGTGGTTTGATAGTCTTCTGTTCTGCGTGTCTGCTCTCCTTCCTGAATCCCTGTGATTATGACAAGGGCTCACCCAGATAACCCAGGATGCACCCCAAGGTACAGTCATAGCTCCAAAATCTGTTTTCCAAATAAGGAAATATTTACATCTTTCAGGATCTAGGACCTTCTACCTTTGGGAATCATTGTACTCATAATTAGCAATCAAGCAAATTTAAAATTATCAGCATTATTTTCATTTATTTAGAGTTGAAACATAACCAAACCAGTGTTTGTAAGGGACTAGACAATCGATGTAGTAAACCGGTTTTGGAGGACAGTTTGTTGATATATACAAAAATGCTTAAAGGTGATCAAGTTTTTTTCACTATTTGGATATTTTTTCAAGTGGAAATAATTAAAGTTGTGCACAAGGATTATGTACCATCACAATAATTATAGTACTATTTATAATAAACATTGTAAGTAATCTAAATGCTCTGACTTTTAAAACTAAATGTGTGATATGCCAAAAATACATTTAAAATCATCTGTTGAAAAACACAGAGTAATAGTGCAAAGCTCCCATGACAAAATAGTTTAGTATTCCATGCAAGGCAGGAAACTAAATGATAATTCTGACCTTGTAGATAGATTGGAAAACAAATAAGTACACAACCTCAGACACAAACTGGAAAAACACGCGCCATATTTTTCAGAACAGATATCTCTAAGCTATGAGATTACAAGATATTTTTGCTCTTTCTTAATTTTTCTAATCTTTTTATATTTTTGAAGTGAATTATTTTGCTTTCTTTTCATCCTCCTACTCCTGTTTTGTTGAGGTTCTTTTTAAAATGTTTATGGAAAAGCAGCTATATTTCCACTTCATGGCAACAAGTGGGAAAAACACTCTGTATTAGTTACAATATAAAATCGTGATAAATCTATTGTTGAGGTTTTAATCACTTAGCTAATTAATCACTTGGCCAAAGGAGAACGACCTGAATGGGTAGTCTTGGGAGGGAAGTGACCACATAGTGACTTATGTTCTTTGTAGTGGTGACAATGGGGCACACAGCTGTAACTTGTGTGACATCAGGGGTCTCTGTAATAAGGCAGGGCTAAAAGTGTGCCACAACCAAACCTGGGGGTGTGTAGGGTGAAGCCCCAAGGAGCCTGGTTAGCTTTTCCACATAAACTATGGGCTCTTTCTATTTTTCTTTGAGTGTGTTTATGTATATTGGCTTTCCGACACGCTGTAACTCTTTGCTGATCCATAGTATTAACACATTAAGTTCTGTGTTTCATACTGAATAAGTATTTCAAGTGATCATATTTTTTATATTGTTCATGTATTCTGTTCTTTTTTTGGTACCCAAGATTGAGCCCATGACCTCATGCTTACCCGGCAGGCACTGGGCCACTGAGCTATATTCTCAGCCTGTCCGCTCTATTTCTGTAGCCCCCCAGTGAGTGCAACCTTTCAGAATTGCTTGTCCCTAAACAATGGAATTAACACCTTGTACTAAAAGCATTAGGCATACTTTAGTTTTCTTGGCCTGAAAAGATTCACGTACAGATGTATGCACCAACTTCAGACCCTGTATTACAGAATATAGCAGGAGACGAGATATAATGATTTCTAAGAACAATGTATTATAGACACCGGAACTACTAGCTCTAAGAGACAAATGGGTTTGGTTGTTTCCTTTTCTCAGGAGTGAAACCCTTACTAAACAGAGTGGCATTTTGCAGTAACTGCAGAGCTGATTGCGAGGTCTGGAGGGGAAGTGAGGAGAATACAGAAGGTACCAGCAGGTCACAGGGCACCTGAGCAGAGGCCTCAGGAGGTAGGACAGGCACAGAAAAGTCATTTCCACAGAAATTCTTAGAGCCCAGAAGGGGCCGGAAAGAGTAGAGAAAAATCACAAACAACATAGCTCAAATGAAGTCCAGAGAATGACGCTGGAGCCAGGAAGGCCACATGGAGAGGGACAGATAGTTTAGTGTCACCTTGCATAGCCAGATAGCCAAGGAGAAGAAAGGCAGATGTGCTCCTCAGTGAAGGTTCCCCTTCCTAGAGGCCATAAAGGCCCAGATGTCTGCCCCCATGCCTTGGCATTGCTTAGTCACCTTGAACTTGTTCACCTTGAACTTAGTCACCTTGAACTGCCATAGGGACAGTAGGGGCAGGAGGGCTGAAATGACTCAGGCAAGTTTCCACCTCCCTAGCTTAATGGAAACTCAAAGTGAGATTAAACATGGTGGGCTGGATTCATCCTTGCTCAACCAGTGGGCCTATCTGTTGGGTCAACTTCCGTTGGAAGGGGAGCAGAGCTAGTGGTGAGAAGGCCTTGAGGACTGACCTGAAGAGAAAGGAAATGAGGCCAGGTGCCATGCATGCCTTGGCCTGCTCACTGTGAGGAGGGTGGGGAGCTCGGGGCTGGCAGATAGTCCTCCAGAGCAGAGCCTGACCTTTCACTCAGGAATCAAGACTGATTCTGAACAGCTTAGGCAAGCTTTTAGCCAAAATAACTCTTATTTATGAACATGTTGGAACATTAGAATTGAGGGGAGAGGCCTTGGTTTGCAGAGCAGAGCAAAGCTAGAGACCTCAATATTGAGCTGGCCATGTTTTCATTCACTGGTTCCATTTAACAGCTTCTTGCAACATATGCAGCTTACATTACGGCATCCGGCACATGTAGACTTTGGCTAGGAGTATCCTCCTGAGCCCAGAATTTATGATCGTGCAAATAGACATGGAAGGGAAGAGCAGTCAGGCCAGAATAACAGAGGGGAAAGCCTTTATTGCATTTCTTCTGGGTCAGGTTAACTCTGTCCTCACCAGCTGAAGAACAAAAGGCTCCCTCTTCCCCAGGGGGAGGTTGGGCAGGAAATGAATGTGCTCAGATTCTGCTCTGGACTTGGGGAAATGGAGCTTCTTGATTTTTTTGCTGTTTGCTCCCCAGAGCAGAATGCTTAAGAAAGAAAGAGAGGCCACTGAACCCCTTCTGGATCTAAGAAAATGAGGTCACTTGAGCAAAAAATATAGTAGATTGGTCATTTAATAGGAGAGCTCAGAAACTTATAAATACTTCCTCATTAGGGCAAAACAGCAATTTATAGCCAGACTCAAAACTGGGTCTTTTTAAAGTAAAGGTAGTTAAATTTCAGTAAGAGCTGTGAGCATATCAGCTTTATAGTGAACAATGCAAAGAGAATAAATTTCTGTGTGTTAATTGGTCACTGGGTAATTCTATTTGGGTAGTATGTGAATAACTGTTGAGTGAGGAACCCGTGTGTTGGGAATAGGAAAATAAGACATTGACTGTATGTAATGGTTTAAATTTTTCAGAATTATTTAGATGAACTATGCCAATTATATTATTATTAAGGTAGTTGATGTTTCCTTTACTTGTACCTATGTTTTACACTAGGACACACCTTTTAAGGTGAGTAGTTTTGAGGTACTGTGATGTATGATGATGACTGGGCCCTGATGTGTTGTCACTCTCAGCAAATGAAGAGGCAAAAGCAGAGCACTAACATTTAATTGAGCACGTTTTATTGTGCAGATACTGCTGTGAGCATTTGTTAAGAAGGGAAGAGAGGCCCTTCCACTTTATAAATGAAGGCATTAAAGCACAGCCAGTTAAGCTATTTTTCCAAGATCAAACAGCCAGAAAGAGGTGGATCTGGAGTTATAGCAGACTTATCTGGCTTGTTTTCTTCCATTCTTGTCCTGCCTGGGAGGACGATTTTTTTTCTCTCAGTATTTTCTTTGCACAGCTTTGGACAGAGTCACCAAACAGCTTCACTGCATGTTTGAAAGTTTGTGTGGTTTAGTGGTCTTGCTGCTGACTAGTGCCTCCTCTCCTCAAACTTCCTGTCCTTCACTTTGATGACTGTCCCTCCCATGATGTGCCGCCTCTTTGTCTGCACTGTGTCTCAGTGTTATGGTTGTTCATTGTGTCAACTTGAGAAGTTTAGAAGTTTAACTAAGTAGCTCAGTGGAGTTCTAAGGCCCTCACTTTGTAAACACACTGAGCTTGTGCAAGAGGAGAGCACAGATGGTGGGAGTGCTATACTCACCCCAGGGATGCTGACTTGCATACAATACAAGCGAGGAAAAGAGGTTTGCTCCTCTCCTTTTGCACTTGTTACCTTTTGCTGTTTTCTGCCACCTTGAACTATTGTCCCTCACTACACCACCCTGCCTTGGAGCCAGTTGATCATAAACTGAAACATCCACTAACTATGAGCTAAACCAACCTTCCCTTCCTTAAGTTTAGGTGTTAGGTATTTTTTGTTCTGGAAACAAGAGAAAAGTAAACAATACAGAATTTCATACCAGAGAAGTGGGGTTGTTGCTGTGACTGTACCTGACTATGTGGTCCAAGAGCCTTTGGGAATGGCTTGTGCGGGGCCATGGATTTAGCTCAGTGGCTCAAGCACTTACCTGATAAGTGTGAGGTCATGAGTTCGATCCTTAGTACAAAAAAAAAAAAAAAAAAAAAAAAAAAAAAAAAAGAGAATTCAGATGGGAATGGCTTGTGGGAAGCGTTTGGAGATGTCTGGAGATGTTGCCAGAAAGAGTGAAGCTGAAATGCCTTAGACTGTTCTGTATGGGAGATTCTGGTCAGAGCTCAGAAAACCAGAAGGTTCAGAGAAATCTTGCCAATAAAGAGGCCTGGGAGGTTCCTACTGGGAAGAAGGACTGTGTTGGCTGCTGGACTGAGGTTGAGGTATGTTGTTGGCTGAGGTATGTTAGGGCTTTGCATAAAGTTTGTCCACATTTTGCTTGTGCCCAGAGACTTTGCCTGAGGCTGAGATTAAGGCTGGTGAACTAATTAATTAATCTGGCAGAAGAAATTTCAAGGCAGTCAAATGTAGAGGCTACAACATGTCTACTGCTGGGGATTTTAGTCAGATCTATGTTGAGAATCAAGAGCAAAGAGCACAGCACAATGATTTAAAATGTTGTGATTTTGGCCAGAAAGGAAACTGTAGTGAATTTGTGAACTGCAAAGATAGAGTTGAGGAGATTTTAACTGCTGATAAGGACAGGGGGAATAAAAAAGATTGCCTGAGGGCATCACAAGAAGCAGCAAGTCTTTGCCATTTGCAGTCTCAGAACTGCAAAAGTGAAAGACCTTATTTTGAGAAAACAGTTGCAGAGCACCATGCTCCAGAATGGCAGCAGCATAGAGAACTTGTTCCTCATAATTGGATACAGAATGCCCAGCAATCCAGGCACTCAACCCCTGCAGCCAACAGAGAAGAAACTCTGGCTACTGTTCAGGAGGCAGCAGTCCTTGGCATCATTCACATGGTTCTGGTTTTAGGTGCATGCAGAATGCAAGGGTTGTAGTGTCAAGAAGGCTTCCAACTCAATTTCATAAGGACTGGGAAGGTAGGCAGTGTGCCTCTGAGAAAGCAATGTATGAAGCTGTGAGAGTGAATCGAAAGGTATAGTGGAGATCCCAGAAGTTTTAGAAATCCAGAAATGTAGATCATCTAAGGAAACCTGCAAGGAGGGAGCAAAGCCAGCCCAAGAAAAAATCCATGGGAGCTGTAACCACCAGAAGTGCCATACAGGTAGAGCCATTCAAGCCCTTTGGAGTTCACAACTGGCCACAGATTGCCCCCAGTGCTGCACAGGACTTAACATTTGCCCTGCTGAATTTTGGAATTGCTTTGGTCTCAATTCCTGGTACCCCTCATTTGTAACTTTTGGAATGGAAATGTATATCTTGTGCCAGTGAATGTTGGAAGTGTTTAAATTTCATTGGGTAGGGGCTTGCAGCTAAGAGTTTGCCTTAGATATCAGAGGAGACTTGGGACTTAGATTTTTCAGTTGAATATGTTGGGACTTCAGCAACTCTTAGAGATGCACTAAATGCCTTTGCACAAAAGAATGTGCATGAGTCTTTGGGGGACCAAGGGCAAAATATTATGGTTGTAATGTCAGTAATGTAATGTAATGTAATGTAATGTAATGTAATGTAATGTAATCTTAATAGACTTAATACTTGTTCTTAAGAATTGTTAAACCTATGTTATAATGTCCAAATTGTGAAATGATAAGAATAAGCATGTCTTTGTACTGGGAAACCAATTTAAAGAAATATGTCTGGTTGCCAAGGAGTAGATTGTTATGGTTGATTCATTCTGTCAACTTGAGTATTTTAGAAGCTTAACTAAGTGACTCAGCAGGGAGCTAGGCCCCTCATTTTGTAAACATCCTGAGCCTATGCAAAAGGAGGGCAAAACAGATAGTGTGAGTGCTACACCTACCCTAGTGGTGGTACCATGCACACAATATAAGGGAGAAAAAGAGGCTTGCTCTCCTTCTTTTGCTCTTCTTTGCTGTCTTCTGCCACCTTGAACTGTTACCCCTCACCATGCCACCCTGCCTTGGAGACAGCTGACTGTGAACTGAAATTTCCACAAACTGTGAGCTAAATAAACCTTTCCTTCCTTAACTTTGGGTGTTGGATATTTTGTCCCAGTAACCAGAGAAAAGTAACTAAAATGCTGACATAATTACAACAAATAATGCTACTCATAGTTAATATTATTAGATACTTCTTCCTGGGCTCTGAGTACTGGATGCTGTCTCTCATTTAACTTTTACAGCTGTTTTATGGGACAAATATTGTCATCAACTTTATGGCAGATGAGAAAGCTGAGACTGAAGAGCTTGTTGAATGGAATAATGTATGACAAGCATCCAATTGTGTGGTCAGGAAAAAACAGGCCTCCAGGTTCTACCCATAGGTAGGCTAAATACCTATTCATCCAGTGATTTTTGCTGTCTTATCTTTTCATCAAACACACTCTCCTTGAATAATTTTATGCCAGGTCATGTTGTCATCTATCTCCTAGGTGCTGGTGATTTCTATACCTCTTTTGAGCTCTATACCTTTGTGTTAACTTCCTGGGTGGACACTGTGGCCTGAATGTCCCCTAACACATCCCACTGGTTTTGCTCCAGACTGTTCTGCCTGTATTATGCCTCACATTTCATTTCAAGCACTTGTTCAAGCCAAGATCAGGAGAAACTCTCGAGTCCCATTCCCTGACCTTGCTCCATGCCCAAGGCTAAGGACTCTTCCTCCCACAAATCTCTTTCACTCATCTCACACATCCCTGAATCCTCCTGGCTTCCACTTGAATATAGACACGCACTCCTCTCCTGCAGTCCAGCAGGACTCTGTGTGTTAGCTTTCTTGCCCTCTGGCTTTGGGACCTTTTCTCATCTGCACATCACATCTGATTGCATCATGGTGCTCAGGATTCTTCAGGGTCATTACCACAGTTTCCTGTGTGTTGTTATTTTTGCTGATTGATTGCTTGAATATGGGGATCTTATTTGCATTTCTATTGTATATGTTTGGAATACATAAAAATGCACTCATCTTGGAGAATTGGTATGTTTATATATCAGTGCATTGAAAAGTTACTATAATCCCTGAAATACAGAACTGAGAAAAGCAGAAGGCACTGTACCTCTCTGCCCCTCTTCCCTTAAAAGACTTCATTCAGTCATTCATCAGTGGGTATTTCCTGAGTTCCAGGAATGTGTGAGTGCTGTCCTAGGCACTGGGGACAAGGCCATGAGCAGAGAGGGACCCAAAGGCCTGTCTGCATGGAGCCCACATTCCAGTGTAGTTAATACACCAAGAGACAGGTGAGAAAACAAGACAGTGAATGTGTATGTGACATATGGCGATAAGAAAAGTCAAGCAGTGTAATGGATCAAGAGAAGCCAGGGCATGAACACCTGGTGAGAAATGGGCAGCCTGTCTAGAAAGGGGGAAGGGAGGGAATGAAAGGTGATCAGATGAAGGACAAACCCTCAAGGTACAGTGGACAGAGGTTTCTAATGGAGTTGGTTTGGAGACTGCAGGTGTGAAAAGTCTCTTGTACACCTTTACAGTACGGAGCATCCCTGTGACCAGGGCCTTTCTGCATGTCCAGCCTCTCAGCTTTTGACTTTCTGCACCATGTAAATTGTATGCTTCTGTGATGCCTGCAGTGTCCTGGGCCTGCTGCCCTCTCCCAGGCTCCAGCTTCCATACCTTCGCGTACGATATTCCTTCTCCCTAGAGCTTGTCACCAGATCTGTGTAGATGGTTCTTGTCTGTGCTTTAATTTGATTTTTTATAACTCTATCAAAACAATATTTTGTGAGCTATAATTAATTGCTGCTTCCTCCTCTGCATCATTAAGCTTTTGAATTCATAGTCCATCATGTTACCATGACGCTCGCCCGGAATGGGTGCTCAACAAATGTGTACTGAATGCTACATGAGTGAGCTTTAGCTTTAGGACTCATTTCAGAGTGCGAGTGGTGCTCAGGTTGGTAGTGATTAGATTCTCATAACTAGTTGTGGTGGATTGACATCTGGTGGTCAGCTTGTGACACTCAGCCGAGCTGAATCAGCGTGATGCTGGGTGTGGCGGGCTCACCTGAGGATTGTTTCCAACAGCATAGAAAAAGAACTGAAGAGGAAGAGGAGGTGGTGTTGGTTCTCCTGTTTGCCATTGGTTCTCCTGGAGGAGCTTGTCTAGCTTTGTTCCTGATGCGGACTTGGCTGTTATCATTGGAGGAGCTTAGGACCTTGTCGTTGAGAGTAGCTGCAGTTTATCTCCGAGGAGCTCTGATCTTTACTTAGAGCATCACTTCCTGGATCTGCAGGGAAGATGTGTGCTGTTTAATCTCTCAGAGAAGCTTGTCATGCTGGCTTCCTGATATGAACTTGACCCTTCTCATCGTCAGAGGAGCTCAGGACCTCATTGTCACTGAGGATGACTGTGGTACTTTTTGTGGGGAGCTCTGGTCCTTACTTTGAGCATCACTTCCTGGGTCCAGTATGGAACACTCAGCCTACTGGCACAGATCCTTCATCCCACTGACACAAATTTTCTAGCTTTCACCACTGACCTTTGGGCCTTCCCAGCGCAGATCCATGAAACAGATTTGCATGAGTCATTGTTGTGGGCTCTGGCCTCAGTTGGACTTCTGGTAGGGCAGCAGTGTCATAGGTTCTAGATCTTCAGTTGCACTCATGCAGGACATTGCTGTGGGATCCAGGCCCTTAGCTGGATTCTTTGAGTCTTTAGTATCTGGGCAGATTTCCTGTACTTTTTTATTTTTTTGTATGTGACTCTTTGGGTGACTATTATAAAATAATTCTATAGATTATATGTCCCATATTAAATTATTTCCCTTATAAACCTTGACTACAATGCTAGTATTTTTCCTGAGTTTGTCCTTGTGTATGAGTGCTTTGGAATATGACTTCAATGGAACAATTGTGGATTTGCCCTTATGAGAGATTTGCATGCAAAGTACCCATTAGCAAGTTTTAATGAAGGTTAGGCATCTGCCATTTGGGACTCCTGAGCCATTTTGAGAGTTTTCTGAAGTTCAGTGAAATAGAATACATTGACTTTTTGTTATCAAACCCTTACATTCTGCAATGAATGTGGGTAACTACCCAACTTTAGTATGTCAGAAATGAGCCCATTTTTGTCATTGCATAGAAGGGTTAATGGCTCATGACTTTCACACTGAATACTTTCCCTCAATTGGGAGACTTATTTAGGAATGGACAGCTCTGCTTCCAGTCTAAATCTTGGCTTGATATCATGTTTAGGTGTTACTTATATAATCTCTCTTTTTTTTAATGAGTAAAAACAAAAACAACATTTAGATCGAAGACTTTCGTTTCACAGTAAGAGTCCAAAAATATATGGCTGACCATACTGTCAATTGGCTAGCTGTCAACTGTTAGCAAAAGCTTCATCAGAAATTAATTTTAGAGTGTATTTTTAATGCTTGTTGATTTAAAACCAAGGAATAATGGAATGAAACAGATTTGAAGTGGGATCTGTACATTTGTAAGAATAAGAAATAAAAATTATTATGTGCCTATTCTATTGAAGTGATTATGAGACATTTCACATTTTTATCTTTTTAATTCTGACAATAGCTTTTCAAGGTGTTTTATTCTTACTTTCCAAATGAGAAATTGGAGGCTTAAGGTGACATAGCTAGTTAGGAAAGAGTGCCAGTTTTAAAACAAAG
Source organism: Dolichotis patagonum (assembly GCA_004027295.1). Classification (NCBI taxonomy): domain Eukaryota; kingdom Metazoa; phylum Chordata; class Mammalia; order Rodentia; family Caviidae; genus Dolichotis; species Dolichotis patagonum. Next base: position 70,800 of record PVJX010004070.1, read on the forward strand.
TGCTGTCAAATTACAAAGTTCCTTCTTTCTTTCCTTTTTTTTTTTTTTTTTTTTGAGATAGTCTCTCCTTTTAGTGCAAGCTGCTCCTGAACTCACCAGTGTAGCCCACGCTGGCCTCCAACTCACAGTCAGCCTCCTGTCATGCCTGGCCATGGAGTCCTTTCTACTATCCACTGATGTTTCCTTGCTTTAGTGATTTCTTTTAATGAAATTGTTCACTATAAGAACTATAATGAAATAATTTTAATTTCACAAATACGTATTTAAAGAAGACTTTCAGGGTGTTTATAAATCATTTTTGAATAAGACGACCTTACCTCTTGGTCTGATTTTGATATTCCTGGTTTATGCCTGAGTGAATTTATGAACTGCTCTACCATATACTCTCAGATTTCTCTGTTCTAGAAGCTAAATTATTTAGTTGCTGTCTTTCTGAATTTTGTAGATTATACTGCTTATTTAGTTACTTTCTGATGAGTTCTTTTCCCAATCTCTGGAGACAATATTTTCGAGCTTAACATTTTAGCTACTCAAATCATCTTGATCACAGGAAATGCAGTAGAATAATCCAGAGTCACTCAAAGTTAGCAAGACAATGCAAGCTGATTTTAACTTACTGAACAGATTGAGTGAAGATGTTTCCAGTTGTTCATCTGCAGAACCAGATTTAAATTGTTGTGTTGGAAACTTCGATATGTTCAAAACAGTTATGTGTGCTATATATTTCTGTTTTGAATGTACATAAAAATTGTGTGAATACTACACACACACACACACACACACTCTCACACACACCCAGATCGTGGTGGAAATAAGGTCTCTGGGTGCTGGTAGTTGGCAGGCAGAATCTCTGTGAATTTCAAGTAAGGAGGAAGTTGATTCTCTAAGTCCTATACAAAAATAACTTCTATATTTCTTCAGACTTGGGATCTTCCTCTTGATGGGAAAGCGTGCTCTTGTGTGGGGTTATCCAAGTGTGAAGCGAGAAAAGCTGACCTTTCTTCTGTCTCAGTAAGCCTGGTCATAAGAACACAGATCTACAGATAAACCTATAAAATATAGACCAAGCAATACCCTGTGGCCACTGCATCCTTCCCAGGTACTGGCTTGCCTTTTAAGGATAGCTATTCTTCATCTGTGTGAGTTATTCTAGTGGGACTCTACTTCCTGTATTACTCTTGCTAATTGAATTCCCTAGTGGGATGAAAGCATTTCTGTGTTGGCTGGAGAACGAAGCAGCCCAAATGCATAAGCTGTAAATACTGATGACAACAGAATCACATCCTTCCTGCTGTTATTTATTTTGAGATTTTTGCTGGGCCAATAGTTTTATGTCTGACATTTATATAGGTTACAGTGAGCTAATAGCCATCTGCCATCTGGGGATTCTTTCGTAATGAACATTATAGAAGACTATGGAAAAGTTCTCTGGTGTTTCGATTTGCACATGAGCTGAGATGCAGCTGATATTTACAATATGCTATTTTGGCTCATGTTAGTCATATGCTCAACCTAGGTGCTCGCTCAGGTTCTTTCATACAGACATCATGACCTGGGAGCCTGGGCTGAGCTGAGCTGAAGCCAATTCTCTCATTGTTCTCAGATACATCATTGCGAACTATGGACGAGCTCTGGCAGTCAAGCTAAGAGCTTCAGGGAGGCTCGGAGTGGATCTAATGGCCTCTGGGCAGCACAATGCAGTCCCTCTTAGCCTGGTAAGTTTATGCAATGATTCAGATCTTCATTGTCACCCCAGAGCCCACGTGTTGAAGGCTTGCTTACCAGCATGTGGCACTGTTTGGAAGTGGTGAAGCCTTTTGGACCAGGCTGAGTGGAAGGAAGTTAGGTCATGGTAGGAGTGACCTTGAAAAGCATATTGGGACCCAGCTCCTTTCTGGTCACCATGATATGGGAATTTTTTCTCAACCACACCCTCCCTACTGTGATGTGCTCTCTCATGCAGGCCCAGAGGCAATGTACTAATTGACCATAGACTGAAACCTCCAAATCTCTGGGGCAAAATAAACCTTTCTACCTTGTAAGTTGATTACTTCAAGTACTTAGTCACAGTGACAGAAAGCTAATACAGTTTGCATCATTTCCAAACAAATAATGACTATATAGAAGACAAGGTTGAGTGTGTAGCTGATAGAGAATCTGTTTCCACTGATGCAGAAGTATGTTCTAATTAATTGGAAGACCAGAGCCTTCCACGTTCAAGCTCTCACTTGAACACTTCCAAACTCCATTTCTTCATATGTAAAATGAACATAAAATATCAACCTCATTTGCAGAGAAATTACATGAAAGCACACCATACTTCACCAAGAGTTTAATTTCTCTCATTCTTCTTTCTCTATTCTACTCTCCTGATAAGATGAGAAGCCAAAGGGGCATAGAGGGAAGTAGGAGGACAGAAAGAGAAGAGTTACATTTTTATCTGTGCTACTGCCTCAGATTTACCGTTAACACCAAAGACAATAATCTGGTGACTCAAAGGCCCAGGAAATCCTTCCTGATGTTTCAATGGCTGGTTTGCGAGTACCAGCAGGTTCACTTCAGTCCTTTCCAGTGGTGTAGGTTTAATAGCCCATGGGAGAGAAGAGGTGCAGTTGTGTTCACACTTGGCCATTCATGGATTGTGGGGGAAGAAAACAAGAAGTCACCAGGAAGCTCTCCCTGAAAGTCAGTGCCATGCATGAGCCACTGGTGGGGAGAGTCAGATGCCTGTCCTTCCGGTGTACAGACTGGGCAACAAGAAGAGCCACCCCTCCTCTCCACCATAAGTGACCAGCTGACTTGGAGAAACACAAGACTGGATGATAGCTATCAAGGTAAAATACAGTTTAAAGCTTGTAGTGTTTAGTGTTTCACTGACTTTGTAGGTCTAAAGCCAGTAGTCTGATCATCTATTCAGAGGATAACAATACCCAATGCAGCATCTATGGGGGATCTCCTTCTGAAGGTTGTAGCCATTGTTAATTCCCTATTATCTTGTTTTGAAGTGCTGTACATTTTCATTGTTCTGCTCAGTTTGGTTTTATTCTGTTTTGTCTTGTTTGATTTTATTATATCTGATGGCATGGGCAGCCATTTCAAAGATAAGATAACAAGATATATTATGGCAGCCATTTTGTATTTAGCATTGTCTTGTTTTGAAGTCCTTTATTTCATTCATTGTTTTGTTTTTATTGGTTCTATTCTGTTCTGTTTTGTTTGATTTTTTACTGTGTCTGAAAGTATCTGCAACTGTTTGGATGACAACAAGAGACATGGTAACCATTGTTGATTTTGTATTGTTTTGAAGTCCTGCGTCACTTACACTGGTTTGTTTTGATTCGTTTTATTCTATTTTGCTAGGTTTTATTCTCTTTTAAAAAAAAAGTATGTTCACACTTGTCTGTGAGCAAATCTGGGCCATGAAAAAGATGGTGATAGAAAGGGGTGTCAGCACCCAAAGATAAGTGATCCACAAGGAAGAGGTGAGGCTGTCGAGGTGGCCCCTTCATCTCTCTGTTGGTAGTTTTGTACCACAGAGTAAGACACATCCATTCTGTTTTCAGGTAGCTTCAGTTCTTCTCAGTGTATAATATGATGGTTTTCAAATATCATTCATATCCAAAGATGGAGAAGAAAGACTATAGAAACCGGAAATGGCTTGTTGGACCAGGAAACACTGCTTTACCTAGTCTTTGTTCCATCACCTTTTCTTTGTTGTTTGGTTAGTTGTTCACTTATTTTTCAGTAAGCCAAAACTATATCTCTTTGGTACATTATTCTCTATTCATAGCTAGGAAAGTTGCCTGACACATAATAGATGTTTAGTAAAAACCAATCAGTAAATGTGAAAAAAAAATGCTGACCCCAAAGCATTTGCAAATGATCACAAGATCTAGGGTAGCCTACTCTTTGTGAAAAACAAGAAAAAGAGGGAGATATCCAAGCAGAGCTGGGTTCCTATGCAGCAGGAAGAGAAAGGCAGTAGCAGCCTGGGGGAATAATGCCTGGGCATTAATCAACTGACCAACCTTGAGGAAGTCACCTTTAGATAAGATCTTCTCTGGGTCAGCTGGAGGTTTGGAGCAGCTTATAACTCAGGAAGCTTCCTGCTGTATGGTACCATTTGAAGCAATAAACCTAGGGCTGATTCTCTACTCAAGGTTAATCATTTCTCTGTAGCTTAATATATATCAATAAATAAAAACAAATAAACACAAACTGTTCATCTACTCTTGGCCCCTACACTTCCTTGACTTTGAGAGCTCATGGGAAAGGGTGGCTGTCAGTGGGCACACAGCTAGAGCTCTCTTCCTTCCTCTTGAGAGGTTTTGTAGACAACATTGATTAATTCCTACCCTGATGGGCAAAGTCACTTTCTCAGTATTACACATGGTTGTGAATAGAAACAGGGATAAAGATAAGTGAAAAGGAACCGAGATGACTACTGATTCTTATAGAGGATATAAAAACTGCCAATAAAAACTCAGATTTTTCCTCTTTGGAATGTACTGGATGTATTAGTTCATTTTCCATTACTCTAATAAAAAGTCTGAATCAGGCTACTTTAAAAAGAAAAAAAGTTCACTCAGAGTCATGGTTCTGGAGTCACAAAATGTGAAGGTCTTATTTTGTAATGGCTTCTTGGAGCCAAAGTCCAAGGTGGCACACAACATCACATGGAAACATCACATCATCACAGGGAGCAGACATGCCTATGTGTCTCTGTCCCTCTGCTTATAAAACCACCAAGATTCAATCATGGAGCTCCACCCTCATTCTCTATTCTAATCATTTCCTGAAGGCCCTACCTGTAAAATACACAGTCAGATTCAGTCTGCATCTGCTTCACAATGGAGATTAAATTTCAACACAGGAAGCCTTGGGGGATACCAAAACTATACCCAAACTGTAGGACTACAGAGCGCATTTCAGATGCTCCAAATTATTGCAGTGATGCCAAGCAAAGAGGGTAGCATAGAACATCAATGACTGCTAATATAAAAAAGTGAACACTTTGCCTTCTCTGCTCTTGATGAAATAATGCAACTTCAACTGTAAGATTGCCGAAAGGATCAAACCTCTGTCTGATTAATGTTATGGCCCACCTCCTAATTTATAGGAAATACAAATCACCAGTAGGAATATTATGAGCTTTGCCCTGAGTTTACGATTGGCAAAACCCAGAAAACTCTATGGGTCTAGCAGCCCAGGTTTTTGCAGCTGAAGAACTGTGCAGTAAAAAAGGTGCTGGAGAAGAAATCTGTAGGTTCGATGAGACTTAGATTTGGTGAGTCTAAAGTGTAGTGTGAAGGATGATCATATAGTGTAAAGGAAAGGATTAGTATAAATTGCATTTACAGATTTCAAACTAGTGGCTGCATCTGGAGGGAGGGAGGGACCACCAGGGGTAGGAGGAAGGTAAGGAACTCACTGAGATGGAACACGTGGATGGGCTTCTGCTGAGGATGGCAGGGTTCTACTTTTTGGTGTGAATCCAAAGGTGTTTGGCTTATAATTCCCTAAGCATTACAGTTGTTTTGAATCATTTCATTTTAAAATAAGGGTCAAATGAGGGTATAAAAAAGAAAACATTTGATATAAACAACAAAAATCTAGACTTAAAGAATGGAAAGATATTCTTTGTTTTGGCATGCAATAGCTCAGTATCATCAAGTTAGTAATTCTAGCAGGAAAAATGTCAATATACTGTTTTTGTCCAGAGCTAGAGTAGTAAAGTTCTTATGGAAAGTATGTATGCAATAGTCATTAGGAAAATAATCCAAAGAATATCTGTGAGAATGAGTAGATATCCAGAAATTAAAAGATAATGCAAAATTTCTGTAATTAATATTTTGTGGTACTAGCATGTGACTAGACATAAAGAAAAACATAATGCAAAAGAAAGAAAAAAATAAACCCAACACATCTGGAAATTTAGTACAAACATATATGCTTTAACAAGAAGGACACATTTGGAAAAATTTATTATTTGGTGATTTTGTTCTACAAACATGATAAAGTACTTACACAAACTAAGATGGCTGTGACATCATGGACGCTATACTCTTATGAGACGGCAATTTTCTATACAGTATGTCATTGACCAAGACATTGTTATCTAGTGCATGACTAATGTATGTCATAGGTGACATATCTATCACTGTGACTAATATGGACTTTTCAGTAATTAGTGCTGAGAGAACTGGGTAGCCATTTAGATGAGGAAAACATTAATTAATTGCTCACATTATACATTAAAATAATTTCATATGATCAGAGACATATATACAAGTTAAATTACATAGATATTTCTAAATAAAAGAATCCTGCTCCCATCTGGTTGTAGGGAAAGCCTTATAATTATAATTCAAAATGAAGTTGCAAAAGAAATTGATACACTAAGAATGGTAGGCTAGGAGTATGTAGCTCAGTGACAGAGTACTTGCCAAGCACGTGTAAGGGTCTAGTATAGTTACCAGCCCCCTTAAAAATATGCATCACAGAAACACAGTGAGTGAAATCAAAAGATGAACAAGTTTGCAGAAATGTTTTGAGTGTGCATGCATGCATGCACACACGCACACATATAATAAGTAATGGACACATACTGGAAGAACTCTTAAAAGTGAAAGCAAAACAATGAAATGCCTATAGAAAAACGCTGCATAAAAAGGTAACATGCACAGTTTAAACACATGAAAGAAGCGTTCAAGCTCACTCATAAAAGTTGAGTGAAACATGCTGGTGTACTCTGTTGGCCAGTGTGTGGCAGAGGAGACACACAGGTTGGTGAGTAAATGAAAACAAGACCACCCAGTAAAGTACCCAGCTTCACACCAAGGTGCGTGTCTTGTGCTCTGAAGGTGCACCCCCGATTATACAAGAGCTCAACACGGTGTTAGGCAGGGTGGTGCAATGTGTAATCACAAAATATTAGAAATTATATAAATACTCAAATATAGGAATTGACACCTGTGATCCCAGCATTCTGGGATAGCAAGTTTGAAACCAGCCTGGGAAACTTAGTAATTTAGTGAGACTTTGACTCAAAACTAAAAAAAAAAAAAAAAATTAAAACACTTGGGAAATAGCTCATTGTGAAAGCCCTGGGTTTTATCACCAGAACATTCAAAACCAAATCAAACCATAAATGTTCAAATGTAGGCTGAATATACTGGCTTATCCAGTATATTCGGTATTTGAGGATCAAGAAATTAAAAGAAAATAATTAGGAAAATTTTTATAGTCTTGCATGAAATTAAATGTGTGATGTCTTGTTCTGTGAAAAAATAGAAAAGGTAAAAGAATGCATAGACTACATGCTACTTTGGTGTAAGGGGAAATAAGAAAATGTAAGTACCTGTTTTAGAGTTTTAATTTGGAAATTATTTATACTTTGCTGACGTGTTTTAGAGAAAATGCTCTTCAGAAAGTATAAACCAGAGACTAATGACATTCGTTATATATGTATTTAAGTCTTTTTTTTTTTTTTTGGTGGTACCGGGGATTGAGCACACAACCTCGCGCTTGCAGGGCAGGCGCTTAAGCCACTGAGCTAAATCCCCAGCCCCAACATTCGTTAAATATGGAAGGGATAGAGTCAGGGGACGGATTGAATGGGCTATGATGACATCATCCCTTTTTGGGATACACCTTTTCATATATTTTAAACTTTGGGAATCATTTTTTTTTTTTTACAGATTTAAAACTTAAAAGTCAATAAGGTTGGCAGGAGCTCCTAAAGCTCTTTGGAAACAGAAATACATGTAACTTTATTTGAATGGAATTCTATAATCACACGGAAGGGAAGAATAAAAACCACTCCAAGTAACTTGTTAACATTTTGCCATGACTATATGTGTCATCATCTGAAAAAAAAATATGTAACATATCTTGGACTTTTCTTAGTCACTTTTTTGTCCATTTGAAAGCTATTTTGTTTTTGTATACAAAGACAAAATGAATGAATACATACATTGTTCTTGTTAGTTTTGTGAGTTAAGATTCTCATTATGAAGTTAGAAAACAGAAATATGAAAATACAAAAAAAGGTCTGAAATATCACCAAAGGATTGTTTCCAACAGGAAGCATGTAGCAATACAAGTAGATAATTTATATAATCTTTATTTATCAATTCTGTCTACCAATAGGTCCTTACAGCAATGGCTTCCAGAAAGCAACAGGAACATGCTAGATCTTGCTTTCTGCATGGTGCTCCTCACTTAAACCAGGAATTCTTAGGGAAGAGGTGATTGATGCATAGGGAAAGATAGGAGAGGAATCTGGAACGTTCTGTATTGCCAAAAAAAAAAAAGAAGACTTTTAAAAAAATACACTTTCCAAAAGATTAGAGACAGCTGAAAGAGGTTCTTCTGGCCGAATCGGGGAAAATTAGAGCACCAAAATAAGAGAGGACAGTAATAAATTACAATCAAATGAATACAAGGCAAATTTACTGGTTGCTAAATCCATGTGGGGATGAATGGGGAACAGGCTATTTACATGGTCTCCAAGTACGACTTGCGAGTACTAAAGGAAAAGTAATAACAGACAGCAGAAAAGTCACAGGTCACAATTAACTTATCAGTAAGAGGAAAGAGACTTCCTATACCTCCAGATGTGGTGCTCTGAGAAAAACAGAGTACCCCTCAAACACCGATTCAGCTAAGAGGGCAGAGCCTGAATCCAGCTGTGTGGAAACACCAGGTACATGCAGAATGAGCATACTTCTCTAAAGCACTGCTGGCATTCTCCATCAATGGTAATTTCAGCAAAGATGAAGAAAGGCTGAGGGGGAGTGTGGATTAAATCAACCACAGTGGCATAACAATTAAGGGCAAGTTCCTAGACTGGGATCTGCTAGGGGAAAATGCCACTTGGAACATTATCAAAGACAACAGGTCGAAGTCAAAATGAACTTTGCGTTACATGGATGTATTGTATAAATGTTCAGCTTCCCAGATCTGATGACTAAGAGACTATTCCTATATTTAGGAAATACACATTGAAGTAATTAAGGGGAACAAATGCAAAAAAAGTTGCTCACAAAGGATTCAGAAAAAAAATCGTTCCAATATAGGCAGAGAATAAAAATGTGACAGGCATTAAACTTTGATGAAACTGCGGCTGGGAAAGGATCCAGGGGTCCTGACTGCTGACTCTGAGTGAAGGACGTGCGAAGATCCTTCGCACTCTACTTGCAACTTCTGTAAGTTTGGAGTGATTTCAAAAGAAACTTAGCAATAAATTCAGACTTCTTTTGTGCTATTGCTAGAAGTATAGCGCATGCACTGGGTTATTTTAGGCTTGGGAGAACTATTGTTTAACTGTCTTTCATCGAGTATTTATCGTCTGCCTTGTGCCACAAAATGTGCTGGGTTTTGGACTTGGACCTGCCCCGTTCCTTCCTGCTTCCTGCTTTTTCTAAACTGATCAAACTGGTTTGGAACAACGTCTCTCCTTGTGGGGGTTGAGGTCTGTCTGAGGCTCATTGCCTTCTTTCCCTTCAACATGCATAGTAAACAGAACGCTCCCATGTCCCCTCTACAACCGCTGCTCTAGTTCTTATTGCTGCTACTCTCTCTTTCTCTCTGCACTTTTCTCTTTTTTTCTGGATCTTTCTCTTTCTGGACTCTTCGCTAGACTGTACCTAAACAGCTAGATCCCAGATGTTTTATGATGGGATCAAGGAGGCAGACTGCTACCAGGGCCTGATGGCAGTAGGAAAGGCAGCTGGGGCAACTTCAGGGGTGCATGAATACTCCTCTTCCTCTCTCTGGGTAGGCAGGAGGCCACAGCAGTCCCCCAGCCACAGGCCACACATGGGTGTTTCAAATGTCAGCACCTTACGTTGCATCGATTCATGTTTGCAGATGGTTTGGCAAAAGCGTAACAAACATCATGTTGGGCACTGGCTCTCCGTCCCTCCACACCAGAAAAGAGAGTAGGGCTCTAGGGAGGCCTCCTTGACTTAAGGCTTGTTAAGAAAGTAATAAAATGAAACCAAAGCTGAAACCAGCAAAAAGCAATTGGGATATTTAATTTTATTTCCTTTATTTTGACTTTAACAGTTAGTCACTGTTTCTGATTAAGAAACTTCTGAGTGGGAACAAGGGCCTTTAAAGAGAAACATGTTGTGTTTTGGCAGAAAATCCTAATGACTTAGAACATAAACCTTTGTGCAAAGAGCAGAAGGCCCTATATTCAGAGGCCGAGGGAGGGAGGCTGTGACTCATGCTGGAACTCTTCATGCTGTTCTTTCTGCTTTGTCCAGGGGGCCTGGAATCTCCTCCCCATATAAATGAGCTGGCTGTGTTGTGTCTAAGGGGAGGCCTATTTATTTTCCTAGACTCGAGCCAACTCTGAACTTGATGAGAGCCCTGTGCAGGGGCACAGGGTAGGAGAAGCAGTGCTAACCAAGAATCAGGTGGAGTTCTTTTATGGGTTTGGTAATGACAGCAGATGGAGGACATCTGGGCAGCTTGTGGGGATAAATATAGCACTTGGAGCGCGTTAGTCTCATTGATACTTCATTTTAAAAACCATTTACTGCAAACTTTCCGTATCCCAGACATCAGGGGCTGGGAGATACGGCAGTCCAGTAAGGGCATGATGAGGTCTAGGTACTTTCAGTGGGGTTTGCTGTCCCCTAGCCAGATAACCATACAGTGTGGTAGGTGCTGCTTCCAAGATGCTATTGGAATACACAAGGGCCCAATAACCCACTGCAGTGGGACCAAAGCAAGCGGTGTCTTTACAAAGGAGGTGATGTTGGTGATGAGTCTAAAAGAATGAGGCCCAATTCATATTGAAGTGGAGGAAAGATATTTCAAGCTGGTGAGAAAGTTAGACACTAGGAAAAACTGATGTGTGCACATTGACTGGGTTGAATTATACAGATCTGATGCAGTGAGGGTCCAGCACAACATACAAGGGTAAATGCCAGTACTATTCGATTCGGAGGTTTCAGGGCACCGTGCTCAGGAGTTCAGTCTTGATCTTGACCAAGGTGGGATAGGAGCCTGGGACAGCTGAGCGCAGGGAAATTTTCCTGTGGGCTGTGTAGCACCGAGCAGACTTGGACAGTAGAGGCTGTGAGAAGGTTAGAACAACACTCAAGGTAGCGAGGTTGGAGATTCTGGATAAGTCCGTGGGTATGGAAAAGAAGAAGCTCATGAGTTAAAAATTAATTATCTGAGGATGAGTAGGATGTTGAGGTCAGCAGGAGAAAGCCCCTGCTGTGGCTCCCTATTTTATACCTTGCTTCCAGAGAAGGATTTCAGGCACCTTACAATACTCAAAGCAGGGAAGGTCAGAGCTGAGCTGGCTGCAATGCAGGTGACTTACGAAGATGGAAAGGAAATTTTGAGGACTTCTGGGAGATGGGAAAAGGGAAGAATTGCCATGGAGACAGGAAACCCATGGAGGGGTCTTGCCTTATTTCCAGGAAACATTGTTCGTTCAAGATCCCCACAGGATGCTTGAAACATGAATAGGGCCTGCCCTTAGGTGTACTATGTTTTTCCTTAATTCATACTACTGTAAAGTTTAATTGATAAATTAGTTATTAATAAAAATAACCAAAAACAAAGTAACAACATACCATGAATGTGTTCTCTCTATCTCTCTCAAAATATGTCACACTTTTGTCTTTTCACTTCAAGGGAGCATTTCACAGTTTCTCTTTGGGAAATCCAATTTGCCAGCATCCCAGCTGTTGTAGTTTGCAGTCACTATTAAGTAAAATAAGGGTTATTGAACACAGGCACTGAGATATTTTAATAGTCAACCTGATTACCCTATGAGGTGATTCATGTCCCAGGAAGGGTGTTGCCAGACAAAATGTGAGTATGCAGCACTTGAAATATTAGTGATTGTATATTTCTTCAATTTTTCACCCAATACTTTTGGACTACAGTTGATCCTGGGTAACTGAAACTGCCAAAGCAAAATTGAATAAGGACTGCTTTGTGTGGCCAGGGATTAACTAGTTATTAACTCAAATTCTTCTCCTCCTTGGACATTTTGGGGACATTTAAGGCTCTGCCTGAGTAAAACTTGACTTAAAACAGAAAACTCCTTCATCTGCAACTCTTAACCCTTCACAGCAAATGGATTCACTATTTCTGGTAGTTACACATCTCTAGCACACATTAGCTAGGCCAGAGCACCGAACTTACTTTAGACAAAGGCATAAAACCAGCCAGGGCCAGATTCCACACCATTCCTTCCTGCACCCTTGGACAGGCAGGCCTTTGGAAATAGTTCAGTCACTGGGACTTCAAATTAATTTTCCATTCCGCTATTCTCAGTTTTGGTTTCAATGTGCTCACCCTGGCATGTTTCTGGTGACCTTGCCTAGTGCCTCAGCTCTGCGTTTTGTAGGCTGTGATGAATGACCTCCACTTAGACAAACCAAAATGGGCCAGCTCCAAGGTCAAGGTGGTTCAAATCTAGCCCATCACACACAATCAGTTATTTCCCAGGAGTTGCCTATAAATTGCTTCTTGTAGCTTATATTTGGAGGAGGTGGGCACTGGCTGCCAACCTACCTAGCTGATGTGGTAATATGACCCTTGAACCTTGCAAGTGTTAATTTCCTTGCCCTATCTTGGCCTCTCAGTGATGCATATGAATGCATAAACATATTGTGAGAGCTTGAAGTTGAAAGAACTATTTGTAACATGAAAATCCTCTTATAATTATAAGGCATCACACATTCCTCTGCTTTGTGACCTCTCCTCCCCCTCCTCAGCAGGCAACACCTCAGCACATGATGGCCCTTGTCCTCTGATGGCTCGGTTTCCTGCCACCTGACTTTCCTTTACTGTCCCAGCAGGGCTAGCTGCTGTGGCAGCCTCTTCTTGGGGCTCGGCCTGAAGTTTAGGATTTTAAATCTTGATTTTTTTTTAAAAAAGTGTATTTATTTATATTGCAATATTTGCCCTCACCAGATGATTTTCTACTAAATTCTAGATGACTAGAGAAAGTTTAGCATCTTACTCATTTCTATATTTATTTGCAGTGCTGAAGATTGAACCCACAGCTTCCCACCTGCAAGGAGAGTTCCCTGCCACTGATCTGTGCCCAGCCCTGGTTGGTGACTTACACTGCGCCGATTCCAGGAAGTTTGCTTGGTGGATTTGGCCTCTCCAATTCTTTTTCTTTGTTTTATTTTAAAATTTATGTATATATATTTTAAATATATATGAATATATATTTTAAATTCATATATTTTTAAATATATAAATAACGTAGAATCATGATAACATTTCGATCCCTTGCTCATTAATATTGTTAAATTTTTTATATATCCTCCAGAAATTAAATTAATTGAAATAAACACACATATTTAATATAAATTGAATTTTATTATCCTTACTTTTCTTGCTTTATTCTCATTAAACAGTACAATGTTTCACCTTAGTGGAGATAAATGACTTCAAGAGGTTGTTTATGATTTCTATTCCCATGGCTCCTTCTTGTAAAAGTCTCAAGTGCTTACTTAGTGGTGAAATGTGTATTGATGTAATTAGGAGAGATGCAACCAGGGAGTGATAGGGTTAAACTTACTGGCAAAGAGGCGAAGTTAGAGGATGTGTTCAGAACCGGGATGCCTTTGAAGGCCTGAGAAAAGATGATTGGATTTACTCAAGACTGGTGCATCTTAAATTTACTAAAGCTTCTTTTCAGTTCTCCGTAGCTCTGAGTTCCCAGCTTTGGCTCTTGGGAATGTGCTTTGAGGGCAGTTAGGGTTGGCCTCCTAAGTAAATGAGCTCATTCAAGTATTTAAATGCTTTTTTGTTTTTTACTTTTGGTAAAAACTTAGAAGATGTTATCATTTTGAGCTTATCTAAGTATATGAGAGAGAGAGAGAGAGTCGGATGTGTCTAAACTCAACTGAAATGGACAATGTCTACAGGGATTCCATTTTTATTTCTTTTTTAATATAGTCCCAACTGTGTCATAGCAGCCAAGATACAATGCTTGACACTGGGACTAACTGTATAACAATCATTGCTCTCTTTTATCTGCCAGCTTGTTTGCAGAAAATGCTTACACAAAGCCTGCCGCACACCTGGTTGTGCATTCATGGTCTTAGACCTCACCAGGTAGCAATGTTAGCCACACTGCTCGGCTCAGAGAAACACAGCTCAGAGCCCTTCAGCAATTTCTTGAAGCCCTGAGCCTCACCCCAGGTAGTGCCTTACTCAAATACCAGCCTATCCTTTCAGAAAACTCACACTTTCTGCCACATCACACTGGCTCCCATCATGGCAATATCCTTTTAAAATTAATAGTAAATAACTATTTGTAAAAGAGCCAAGCATGGTAATAAAAAGGAAAAACATCATTTGTAAGAAAGAAACATCAGATGAGCTGGTAATATTTTGCTTAGGTTGTGAAGTCCCATCCTACTGCTTGCTGTTCTAATGAGAAGGACCCACCCCTTACAGCCTGAAGCCAGTGAGCTGGTTATGAGTCCCAGCACACAATGAATGAAGTCCTGAGGCCAAGAAAAAGACCTTGATTTGGGGGTTCTGAACAGCTCTCTGAAGGTGTTTATTTATTCGTCTATTATTAAAGAGGAGATCATGTGACAAGGCTAAGATTAAAATGGAAGTTGGTGAACTTACTGTAATATGAGTTTTGTCTTCCCATTCAGGGTGAGTTGACAGTTCCCCGTGCCTGATTTTGATTTATCTGATTCCAGCATGTCCTTAGCACTTAACTGCTTGAGTTGTTTGTCATTTGTCAAGGAAACGCGGTCATATTTTAATTTCAAAAGGAAACACATACTATCTTAATGTCCTAACTCATGAATCAGCACAAGAGATTTTTCTAAAAAAGCAGCACAAGCATATGCACAAAGTGCTTGTGGACAGGTTGACTCTATGTACGCGTGTCCACCTTGGGACGGAGCTCCAGCATTGTGACGTGTGACTGAGGCCTGGCTGCGTTCCCTGGAGCACTGCCGCAGTGATGAGGAGTCCTGACAGTCGCTGTCAGTGTGTGGACTTCTGAGAGCAAACCAGTCCAGCTGAGCACAGGGGCATGGGAGCGCCTGGCTGGAGCAACTGACACTTCGCAGCAGCCTTCAGCGGCTCCAGTATGATAATGGCCCAGCTCAGCGGTGAATAACCTAATCAAGCCATTAAAGGGAACAGAAGCCCTCTGCCCTGTTTGATTTCTTCCCATAACGATATAAAGTGCAGTTTAATGAAGTCAAAGGGGTCCCGGGCCTCTCTGTGTGTCCAGGGCCTTTGGAGGCCGCGCTATTGAGTCTCTGCTCATGTCTGTGTCCATTACCAGCCCGCTGCAGGTCGCCCCAGCCCACAGGCCCTGCTTGCTGGCAGCTTTGTAGCGGGGGCCTTCTGGGGGCAGTTCTCTAGTTGCCGCAGCCCCGCCTGCATTTTGTCTACATAAATTAGACCTGTGCAGCATATTGGCCTGTCAGGGGACTAGGAAGAAACTGTATATTGTTTCTGGCATCCCTGAGCCCTTCTGCCCCTGACATCTGCTGCGCCTGTGACAGCGAATACATTCCTGACTCATTATCCAAGCGAGTGGAATCCCACCCTGACAGGACCATTAATCAGAATCAAGCAGTCCAGCAAATAAAAAAGAGAGAGTGAGCGAGCATGAGAGAGAGGGAGAGAGAGGGAGAGAGAGGGAGAGTGAGGCCAAAGAAAAGAAAGCAGACACTTGCTAACTTCGGCTTTGGTGTCATTCGGGGGTCTGGACAACTAGCAATCTATCTTTCTGAGTGACAGTCCTGATGGATGGCATTATTTATGCTTTTGTGTATTAAAAGACAGCTCTGGCAGTGGCTTGTCATTTTCACAGAGATTTACAAAAAGTTGAAATTTAATTTGGAGGAAAAGGAGGGCAGAGATCAGAGAAGGCTGGTGAGCTGACAGTCTGAGAAGACAAGGGGGAGAGCTGAGGGCACTGGAGTACAATGATCTGCCGGCCAGTGGTGGACGGTGGCTACGGCATTGTGGGGAGGTGTTCCAGGGGGAAGCTGGTTGTAGTTCTCTTGGGTGTGAATAGGCTACGAATCTCTGGGCTTTCAAATTAAATTCCGCATGTGTTCATGGTATCCTGCAGGTGAGTGCTTAGGTTTTTTGGCGAGAAAAGACAATCGGAAAATATATTGGAGTATCTGGGAATATAATTTCACACATACATGTGGAGAAATTTCAAATGGTTGTTTTAGTAACTAGAGTCTTGCCTGAAATTGAAATTTTTATTTTTTTAATATATCGGGGATCGAACTCACAACTTTCTGCTTGCCAGGCAGGTGTTTAGGCCACTGAGCTAAATCCTTGGCTTAAACTGGAACTTTGTAAATATATTTGATAATACTGCTGCTCAACACATATCCAGTACTGGGTTTATCCAATCACATTGATTAATCAGCATGGCCAGCCAAGGAATGTGCATGGGGTAAGAGTGAGAGAGTTGAGAAGAACAGAGAAAGACGTGCATGGAGAGGAGATAAGCCATTCTACAGCGCTGACGTCTCACATTGCCCCCTGCCCTACCGTGGACAGACCAGGGAGAGGAAGAAAGGCTCTACTAAGAGATTACAGTAGTGCATATTTATAACTCCATAAATTCCACCAGCCAGAATATACTGTTTGCTTTAAATTAATATTAGAAACTTCTAGTCCTTGGTTCATTCTCCTCTTCTATCCTTGTCATGCTGGTGCCCTTATAACTTGTCCCTGAAGGTCCCACATGCAGGGCAGCTGCAACGCTGACTGTATTATCTGGCAGAACCCAGCCTCTTCTTCATGAGTCGTGGGGAGGCCTGAGCCCATGGCTCATATGGAGTCAGCATCACTTTCGAGTCCAGTCACCAGCTTCCCTTCCTCTGCATGGCTCTCCCTCCCTCCCAGGAATGAGGAGAAGGAGGCTGGTTCTACTCATCTGGTGTGTTTTGGGCAGAATCCACCCATGTGTTTTGAGTTCAAAGCTTTGACTCTGGAGGATCACAGGAGGAAAATGGGTAGCTGATAACACCTAGGAATATGCAGCTGCCATAGGAGGAGGAGGAAAACCATTCTGTAAGGCAGACTAGTTCAAGTTGGGGTTAAATTTAGTTTTAAAGACAAAGTTTAGATCAGGATAATGGGCCAGCATGAATAACTCTACCACACTAGCAACCCTGCTCATTTAGGATGGAGTCTAATGCTCCTTGCTGGAATGAACAGGCTGTATAGACACCACTTCTGGATTCTTGGATTAACTAGACCAACAGTTGAACAGCCAAGAAGTTGATGTCAACTACTAAGCTGAGTGGACCAAGAATGACAAACTAATTCAGAAGGAAGGGGAAGTTGTTTGTTGTTAGAATTCCCCAAAAAAGCTGCGTGTTGGCCTCACTGTCACACATTACTGGTTCTGATGTCAGCTCTGTCTTGTTTAGCCTTTTGAGTTTCAGTGTTCTTAAAGATGTATCCAATAAAGTAAGAATAAGGCATAATCATACCTCTGAGTTATGAAAATTAAATGTGATGGCATATGTAGATGATATCAGGAGAATGCTCCATGTATAGATGCCCCAAAACCCCCTCAAACTTCAAGGACCCATGAATTTAACAGGAACACAGTTCCCTGCTAGAGTTTTCAGCAGTGTCTTTAGTTCCCTGTGCCTACCAAAGAAGCTGTTCCTTCGAAGAAAACCTTGCCTTTTCATTTATCTTCATAAAGTGTAGCACAGCATTTTGGACTGTGTCTCAAGAAGTTAGAAGGTCAAGGATAGAGAGCTGAGAAAAGAGCATAAACTGTTAGTAAGTGTAAAAAACCAAAACATAATGGAAACTCTAGAAATAGTTATTTTCTTTATCAGAGAAGGCAGACACAGTGAGCATTTTTGAGCATGGTCCTTGATGACACTGTGGTGGCTTCAAAGTCTTGCTTCTCCGGGACAGAGGCTGTGCTCAGGGATTCTCTCAGAAGTTGAGGCTCATAGTTCTGGGCACAGCAGCACGAACAGTAGATTTATGAACAAAGTAAAGAGAAGAGAACTTACCTGCAATGATAGTTCTTCGTTAACAACATGGAGATGGTCATACTCTCTTTAGAGGCTTATTAAAATATAGATCTTGCATCAAAAGCATTCAGCTCAGCATGGTACCTGTATCATAGGGCTGTGTAAAAAAGAGCCCATTATTGTCACAGTCCAGCACTTGGCAAAAACCTTTGCACAAATGGAGAGGACCTTGACCTAGGGAAACAATCTTGCTCTAATTACTCTCTTCAACTGCAAAGTTCTGTAAGAAAGCCTAGTATAAATATGTTATTTCTCTGTATGTTGTCTTTGACAAGAGTATTTTAGTTGGATTGTACTGAAAATTTTAGTCACTGTTAAGTAGAATACAAATAGTAACTATTGGCTGGAAAGAGTAAAGGCATAAAGTGGAACAGAAAGTAGAAAGGATGTAGTTTTTACAGTGCTGTTTGAAAAGAAGAAAGGAAATGAAGATAAACTCAACTTGGCTTTGGGGTACATTTGTGTGCTCACTTCATAGTGGGAGTAAAGACTTGAGTAAGAGAAAGGGCAGAGTTGGGTCACTGTGTTCCTCTGTGCACTTGTGTGGCGTTATCAAGGGTGAGGGGCTGCTTGAACCCCAGTTTTTCCACAGCACGAGTCCAAGTTCGCTTCACCTTTCCGATCATGGTGGGACTCTGGAGAAGGGAGGAATCCAGGAGGAGGGAGCCCATCGTGCTGAGTCATCCCAGACAAGATGCGAACATCTGGAGGAGCAGCCTCAGGGGGGAAATCCTTTTGGTATCTATATTAAAAGACATTAATTAAAAGACATTTATATGCAATTCACTTCAACAGATAGGGAGGGGGAGAGCCTGAAGACATTCTAGCATAGTGGGAGATGTAGAGTAAATGGAATTCAACTGTAGAGCAGCCAATAGTAATAATTAAACATCTGCAAATTGTCTTTTGATGATCTCTTTAGTGAATCATTTTCATTATTGTAGCAAACCTGAAAATACTCTTAAAGGTTTCCATATATCATCTTTGTCCTTCCTACTCTATTTTCCTTATAATATTTTAAATTTCTCCTTTATAGATTCTTCTATGATGGGTAATTATTGGCTTTGTGAGCAAGTACAACTGACATCTGTCCAGTATTTTCCCAGGTAGTGTAGGTGGGTAACTTTCTGCTGAACAAGTGGTCTGACTGGTGCTGAAGTGAACAGGTGTGTCACCGGCTGGCCTGGGTTCCCATTCTGCATCTCCTTTGGGCTGGTCCTGTGATGAGGTCAAGCATGTGATTCAGACTCCTAACCCTGTCCCCAACCCTTGGTCATTCATTTAAATCTCCATATGCTGCTTTGATGAGTTGTTGAAAAAAACCGTGCATACTTCTTAGCACCGTATCTGGCCCCTGCTATAAAAGATTTCAATTCTTATTATTATATCCCTATGAGAACAGTGATCAAGTGTCAATAGAAATTCTGATACATTTTTCTTGATAGAAAGTGAGGAAAACCATCTCAACAAGGCATTCTATCATAATTTACGCCCAGACGACAGTTAGATGTTTCTCAGCCTGGTACCAGACACAAAGACAGAAAGTCACAGTCTTGGTCCCCATAGTCCACTGGAAGAAATGAATACAACACACAACACCAGCTATTGAGACAGGGACAGGAAAAGAGAGGGGTCTGTAAAGAACACCCCCTAAGAAGCCCCTTTGGCCTGCTACTGCCCCATGTGCCCAGCTCTCTGGGTAGCCAGCAGCGGCAGGGTCCTTCGTTATTTATTTAGAGAAAGGAACACTTTCCTTCTTTCAGCTGCAGAGTCCTAAGTCTTGAGTAGTTGCCAACTGCTGGGCAGATAGTTAGACTTCAGCAGGTCTGAGGGGCAAAGTAGGTGGGTGTTCAGTATAGCATCCACTGACAGATATAGGTAAGTAAGCAAATAAAGACGTCCTTGTAAAATACATTTATATCATTTGTTAGTCTCAGACCCAAAGCAATGCCATAGAGCACAGTGACGTTTTAAGGTCACACATTGTGTGCATTCTTTCTGCTATCTGGCCGCCTGGCCAAAACAAGACACATGGCATTCTTGGGTGCTATGGCTTATGCTCAATAGTAGCAGAAAGGGAAATGTTCTTTAAAAACCCTTCCTTGGGATAAGAACTGATTTAGATTTTTATATGATTAGGTCTCTTGAGGGACCACTGACCACCTGAAAATAACAAGGGAGACAGTTCCAAGTGATGGAGATTCCAAAGTAACTCCTAAGAGAAATGTCAATAAGAGTATACATTGCATAGACAAAACAATGATCATCATGATAGTTCCCCAGACTCCAGGAGTGACCATTGTGTGCATAAAAAGTGTATCTGTGATGCAGCTTCTCTCTTGAAGGCATAATTCTCTCTGTACTTACTTTGTAATAAATTCTACTTATACTTCAGCATAGCTATGTATGTCTCTACTGGATTTTTTCATCAAAGACATGAAGAAGGAACAAGGAAGTAAGTGGCCAGTTCCTCAGTGCGCCAGGATCCAGCTACCTGGTGACACTAGGACAAATCTCAATTAGGCAGGTAGTTTGCTTCTGGGTCTCTGGAGTTCATTCAGTGGACTCAGCTGTTTGTAGAACCCAAGGGAATTGTTCATTAACATCCGTAAGAAATGCCTGACTAACATCTGGCTTGTTGGGGGCAGGGTTTGGTTAATTCCATTTGGAACAACACCAATATTAGTTCCGCTTGGATTAACACCAGAGCTAATGATGACATAAGACTCTTACTTCATTAGCCTGATGAAGGGGAAATCTTGCATATTCAGCCCAAGCCAAAGAATAGAGCCTAGATCCAAGACCCAGGAGCCGGCTCTAATGAGGAAGTCAAGCTAACTGGACAGAGGAAATAGCCCAGCTGTAGAGGGAGGGCTGCAGTGAGGTGTCATAAGGAACACTCTGGACAGAGGCAGATGGGAAGGTTACACTTCAAAATTTAGGAGGTTAAGGGGATTAGAGGCATGACGACCCAACTCTCATATTTTAAGGATAGTTTAAAAATGAGAGCGTATTTTTTGACTTTTGTATTTCAAATCTTCAAGTTTCTAGGATATGGGAGAGACAGCATGTGTTCAGGAAATAAAACCATCTATAGTTTGATTTGAGGTTCTTTCCCTTCCTCCCTAATTCCCACTATTGACCTCAACCATGTACATACTTCTGGACCTGTAGCTTCCGTGTTACTGCTCAGTGTTGATATCTAATAAGTACGAGCCATAAATCATGCAACGCACCAGGGAAATAGCAGGAGAGAAGGTAAGTGTGGTTTCTGAGTTTCAAGGCAAGAATGCTGGGGGAAGAACGCTCTTTCTGCTCTGGCCAGGAGAAGAGCTACTCAACAGCTCTCAGAAGGATGCTGAGTATGGAGAGGCTGAGGTTTGCAACAGAACTGGGAATGATGAGGGGAAGGAAAGAGAGACAGGTAGGACCCTAACCCTCACCTGGGAGGTAGGTTAAGGACTTTGCCAACATCTCTGCCTCAGGTGACAGTCTCTAACCTAAAACTGTGGGTCAGAAGTTCATTTTGGAGAACTGCAAAGTTCTCCAGCCAACATATTCCCACTGTTGTTTCTCAGCTCAAAAATATTTCTGCAAGCTTATGGCTTTGTGGTTTGAGTTCTGAACTTCCTTGTTCTTTCTACCTGGAAATGGCATTGAGGGCAAGGATTGTGTTTTTGCTGCCCTTCTGACTCAGGCATGCTCAGGTATCCAACCACTGACTTTCTGTCCAAGAACACATGGGGATGCCTGGGAGAGACCAGCAGATCCCTGGAGACAGAAACTTTCCTTTCTTTGCCGGGTGTGGACGCCTCTGCCTGTTACTCAGCTGCCTAGACTCACTCAGCCCCGTATGATAGTGTTTTATTCATCTCAGCTGTTTAAGAAGCACGTAGGGCTGAAAGGTAAGCTCATTCAAATCGGCCCTCCACTTAGGGCTGGGAAGTAATCAACAAAGGTGCCATGGGTATGCTGTCAGATGCCACCGAGTATTGTTTTAGAAGTTGCAATTGCCCTTTTGCTTATACATTGGGTTAGGTGAGTTGCCGGTGTTCGATGAATGAAATAGTCCCACAGTCTCAGCATGGGACCCGGATCTGTAACAGCCAGAATTCATTAGAGCAGTGAGAAGCTGTGGTCGTATTCTAAAACCAGATATCCAGTTAATGCAGTGTGTGAGGTGTACAACTTAATTTCCCTGAACAAATACTAAGTAGTCTGAGTCTGCCAGTGCAACTTAGTTGAGTTTATTACAATTGACAGTATTAAAATTAAAGGGAAAAATTTTATTTTGCTGGTGCTGCTTTTCACTGACCTAATAAAGTGGAAAAGGACAGAGTTGCCAGAGAGTAGAGATCCTGTATCTTCTCTTCCTGTCTGCACTGAGGTCTGAGGCCCAAGGTGACCAGCTGGCTCTGGCTGCTCCCTTGGCAGCAAGAAAATTACACTGAGGGGCAGAGAGAGTGGCTACATGGTCAGTTCTGGGCCCAAGTGACCCCACTTTCCTGCTGTTGCTTTGCTGATAGTCAGAATTTAGCAGGACGGCTTGAGAGTGATGTGCCCGCTAGTGATACAAACAGCAAAAGGCCATGACGGATCAGGAGGATTTCTGCAAAAGTATTCATGGAGACATTACGAGGAAGGATGGAAGTCTAGTTCTCAAGTCAGATTTCTTCTCTGTGGTAAGAAATATCTGTTCCATGAAGTCTACCAGGAGGAGATCATTTAACTGGAGACCTTTGTCCTGAGTAAGAGATGTGAAGATAGTAATTGCTGCTGATTAAAGAGAGCAGAGTCAGTTCTGACTTCCCAGTCTCTTCTTAGATATCAGCTGGACTCTGCAAGGTGTGGTTGCTTTCAAAGGGATTCTGGGTTGACTGAGGGTCCATATACTGACTCAATCACATCATCCCTTCATTTAGTTTTGAAACTATAGTACTCATTGGGTCTTCTTGTAGATGATAGAAGTGGAACACAGGTTAACTTACTCAGATACACAGCTAAATTTTGGAGCCCAATCCTATTGTTTAAAAAATATTGCTTGTTCCATTTCCAAAGGGAATGGGTTGATAGAATAGAGTTTAGTGAATACTGTATTTGTGTATAGTTGGTGTAACTATTTTTTATGTCATTTTCTGAGGAGAACAGTCTCTCTCACTGGATTCTCCCCTGCTTACCTCAACTCACTCCCCCCTCCATAGGCTGTGGAGGGGTTAACACCTCCACTGCTGTTGCAGGTATCACACTGGCTGCCCCTTCTTCAAATAGAATAGCTCCTCACCCACAAAGGCTTAAGCAATTTTCATTCAGAGGAAGTAGGTTCTGGTGGGACAGAGGTGGCCTGGAAAAGGACCGGGAGATGAGGCAGTGATGCATCGTGTTCCCAAGGGTGCTCCACGTGGATGCTCTCTTTCCCTAAGGAGACTGTGTCCTCTGTCCCTCAAACTCTGCCCACTCCATGGTCCTGTCTGTGCACAATATTTTTTTCTGAAACACTACCCCTCCTTTAGAAATCATTACATCCACACATGTGAGGTGTCCTTTTTTTTTTTCCTGTCTCCACTATGAATCCCATTTTTCTTTCTCAAAGAGGGAAAATAAGAACTCTGCACCCTGGCCAGGGAGGTATCAGGATACAAGGAACACAGAAGGATACTTTATAGGATGCAGTTCACTCTTCTTTGAGATATCTAAAAATTAGTCACATCTGATTCTGCAATTGAGTTTATTGTAAAAAAAAAAAAAGAGCTTCATTGTGCTTGGCCCAGTTACACTTTCCTTTCTATTTATATAACTTTGACTTTGTTATATTGAAAGAACAATTACCTGTAAACCTTATACACCTGTTGGATTACATTTTGAATTTCTTTTCTACTAATCTGATTTTCCTAAATTCCTGGACTTCTCCCAGGGTTGCAGAATGCTGTATTAAGAACTGTGGATATGTTTTTTGGAGAAAGGTGCAGTGCATGTGTGTGTGTGTGTGTGTGCGCGCGCGCATGTTTTGCTGGAAGGGTACTACAGAGAAGATAATTATGTTACTTTCATAACTTATAAAGCCCAGATTGTTACTTACAAGTCTGTTAGCTGTTTCAATTTTCAAAGCAACTGTATGAATCAGTTTTCTGGACCCTGGAATATAATAATTGACAGCTACAACTTAAAAGAAGAGATGTTTAATTAAACTTGTGTTTCTGGGGATTCAGTACATGGTTGGTGTGCTTTAAGGCAGGAACGACATATGGGAGGGCATGGCAGAGAAGAGCTACCTAGTTATAGAGGCCAGAAAATAGAGGAGAGGACAGTGACAGAGAAGAGAGGATGAAGAGATCAGGTATAATACCCAAGACCATACACCCACGATCCAATCACCTCCCCTAAATTCTTCCTCTGATCACAAAACTTTGAGGGACATTTTGGATCTAAGTCATATGAATAGCTTAGGATTGTTTCACTTTTCATTGCAGTTTCACAAGCAAAGTTATGTTGGAATTATCCTTGGTGCCGGCTGGCCAAAGTCTGAGGTCTTTGTGGCCTTGCATATTGGATGCCCTTACTACCTCTGTTACCTGGATATAGGCAAAAGCTAGATCCTCTGGGGTTTACTGTTCTATAGATGTTTAATTCTTAACTCAAACGTGGATAAAATCCCTCTATGTTAGTTCCCTAGAGCTGCTCTACAAATTACCACAATGCTGGTGGCTCAAACAGAAATTTAGTTTAGCACAGTTCTGGAGGCCTGGAGTCACCCGTGAAGGTGGCTCCCTTCAGACATGTGGGGATGGAGCTGGACGCGGCCACCGCTCAGCCACCAGGTCTTATTGTGCTTCTTCGTCCACACCTTCCGCCAGTCGTCACTCCTAGTGCAGCACAGCCATTGCGTCTTGGCCTGAGCCATCAAAATGACTTGTAGATTTCTGTTCCCAGAATTACTTTCGGGCCTCTATGATCCTGGGAGAAGTAAAACACGCTTGTGCCCAGCAGTGGTGACCATCCTTACTTTCTTAGCTGTTGGGTTTCTTCCTCTTCTCCTCCTTTACCCTCATCCTTTCCCTCCCCTCTTTGCTTGTCAGTAAGCTGTTAGACTCCAGTGTGGAAACCAGAGCCTGAGGTGTTTTATCTAAGGGCCTGTGACTTGCTGTGTTCCCCTTCCCACCGTTTGCCTTAGCAGAGCAACGGCAGCTCCCACAGCGCAGCCGTCTAGTCACCATCAACTGCCCCAGCACTCTATGGGATGCTCCTTCCTCCGTGATGGTAAACATCAAGAGAGATTCAGGACAGAAAAAGCAGTGGCTTAAGGGTCATTTCCATTTTCTTTAAAATTATTGATGTCTCCTGAGTTAAAGTGCATTAAAAATAATGTAAGAAAAATATCCAGTTTATACAATGCTGTTGAGTTACAGAAAATGAAATTTGACTAGTGAGGAATGATCACTTCAGGAGAAATGTCCTCTGAAATCAGACACAGCCCAGAAACATAACCCAGCTGTGACAATTCAAATCTTGGCATCAGGAGAAAAGGTTCTAATCTTAACTTTCTCCCTAATAAGTTGTGCATCTAGGGAAAATCTTTCTGGACTGATTCCACTTAAAATGTGGGTCATGGTTTTAGCCCTGAGTGCCCCATGGGAGTACAGTGAGGGTCTAGTGAAGTGACACTTGTGAAAAGATGTGGAAAGCTCAGAAGATCACATTTATCGATGGCTTTCTTCTTGTGAGTGGACAGCAGCCTGAGCTCACCTTCAGACCTCCAACCTGGCTCCAGGATGCACGCTGCCCTCCCCTTCCCCTTAGCGAGTCCCTGGGTTTAGAATTTGCAGGCATGAACGTGAATCTTATTCATGCTCTTAATACGTATGTGAGATCTTGGGTATAGCTTACCATATTAAAATATCAGCCTCCTCACCAGCAGAATGGGCCCCTTGCTTCTATTCAATTAGTCAAATGAAATAATGCATCAGAAAAATTACTTTTGAAATTGCAAATCATTATACAAGTTGAAAGTCATGTTATTAAAATGACTGACTACTTACGGTCCTTCTCTGGTGGCCCGATAATGGGGAGTAAGTGTCAGATACAGACTCGTTGCCCACACCTGACCCCAGGAACTACTGGTGACATTTCCAGCCCCATTTATTCTAAGGCAGTGGAGATGATGAGAGTTGAGAGACACATCCCAGGTGTGTGTGTGTGTGTGTGTGTGTGTGTACCTCGCCAATTAAAGGGATTAGTCAGGGTGTGAGAAGTACTGGAACAAATAACAAACCAAGGTATAATATGACCAAACAAAAACCACCCACAACTGGAAAAGTGGGCCGTGCTCCACAGGGCCTTTCAGGGCCGAGGCGCCTTCCAGCTGGTGACTCTGCCAGCATCTTAGGCTTCGGAGTTCATTCTATCCGTCCTGGGTGTTGACGACCTGAAGGGCGAACACCTTCAAGGACCAGACCAGGAATGTCAGAATTTGATCTTTGAAACCATGCACAACACTTCCGTTCACATCCCAGGGGCCAGAACACAATATACGGCCCCACCTAACTTTAAAACAAACTCGAGATGTAGCATAATGGTAACTGATATACTATGGTGAGATACACATCGGTGAGCTCTAGAAATCCCTGCCAAAGTAGAATCCTTCAGGTTGATTTAGAGACGTTTAAAATAGGATCGATTTTCCTTGGGCCATTGCCAGAGACAATAGACTAAATCTAAAAGATATTAGGCATTACTCAAAGTAAGTGTGTGTCTGTCCACATGCTCATCCCCTGCCTCAGATGTGGGTGAGTTTCTTGAGATTTATGTGCCACTCAGTTTTTTAAAATGTAAGTGGGTTTCTCACAAACCCATGGGTTATTGTAGAGCATGCCAGTGAAGGTATAAGGACTGAAATCAGATAGTCTGATTACAGATCCTAACTATTAGTAACTAGGTGAATACCCTTAACTATGTTACTTAATCTAATAGCTGTCAAACATTTTTGTATACGCAAACACATGCATACATAACATGGAACGTATATGTGGATGCATATGTGCATGCACGTACATGTTATGCCTACGTTAGTTGGGACCAACTTAATTGATTTTTCTACGCAACAATGATCACAACCCTTAGTTTAAAATTAGTGACTTACCCCTTGATCTCTGTTTCCTCAATTGCAAAATGAGTTGATCATAATGAGCAAACTAAGTGATTATCATAAACATTTTCACATACTGAACTTTCATACATATTAACATTTGTTATCCGACTATCATTTTAAACTATATTTGCCCACATTTGTACAAATGATAAGAATTACAGAATTCAAGCAAGGAATTATTCTTTTTCTGTTTTAGTATAGTTAACATCATTTCAATAAAATGTTTCCTTCTTTCCTTTGTTCCATCCAGCAAAGAACATATATTGATTATAAAACACACGGTAGGTCCTGAGATAGCACCTGGGACACAGAACGGAGGAATGCAGGGTGGCTGTCATCACGCAGCCTGTGCATCTGAAACTGTGCTGAGTGTGGCCACAGGCCCTGGGTGGCCATTTGCATTTACATTTAAATTAATGAAAATGAAATGATGTGCAAAATTCATATCCCAGCCACCCCAGTTACTCTCCAAGTGTCCTCAGCCATGTGCAGCGGCCATGTTTGGCAGTGCCATTGTAAACCCTGTCTATCATCACAGAGGAAGCTCTGGAGTGCAGACAGGGTGGACCCCATGCTTCCACCTTGAAGGATGAAGAGAGGAAGAAATGGCCTGCACGGAGAGACTGAGAGCTGTTCAGATATTTCAGCAATGCCACCTGCCCACCTTGCTGAATGTCTCTTTGACTCGGTCCTGTTCTCTGGTAGCTGGACAGGTGTCCTTCAGCACCTGCGTGTCTTCCTTCTCTTGCTAAAAAATATCCCTGACAATTCTAGTTAGCTATAGTTGGACTGGAAAAATAGAATCCCATTCAGAAGGAAGCAAAAGGGACATAGCTGATTCCAAACCCAGCCTTTGATCCCAGCTGAAGTCTTTGCCTTTCCAGCCCTGCCCAGCTGCTGAGCACAATGAATCCCTTTCTCAGGGGTCGGTGAGACACAGGCATGGTGGTGTCCTGGAGCTCCGCTTCTGCTGGAGCGGAGCCTGGGCAGCATCCGCAGGTAGGGCACGGGGTCATCCTGGGGGACCTCCTGGTGCTAAAGCTCCCCTGAGTATCGGCTACAGCTTCACTGCCCACTGGATTCTGATCCCTAACATAAACAGAATCTTGACCTTCTGCCTGAGAACTGCCATTGCTTGCCTTCAAGAGGTTAGAGCCCTCGCTGGCAGTGTACTGGTCAGACCTCACCTTAGCCGGGACAATTCTTCCTGATTCCTGAGCTTACCCAAACCCAGAAGCATCTATCACAATACACTGTCCTCGCCTGCAGAGAATCCTCCCGTAGGCGGACTTCCAG
>PVJX010004071.1:0-17116 GCA_004027295.1 Dolichotis patagonum
TTGAGATTCAGAGGTCAGGATGACCTAAGTAAGAAGCGATATGTGAGAGACTGATAAAAGAGAGTGAGTCTGGGGGGTACTGGGCTAGAGGGTCCCCAGTGAAGGAAAGCAAGTAGACAGGCTTCTCAGTGAGAGTGAACTTGGCTTTTGAGGAGGGTGGACAGGCCAGCGTACCAAGAGATGAACCAAGAAAGAGTGGCAAGAAGTCAGGCAGCTCTTTAGCCACTAAGACTTTATTTTCTTCTGCATGCTTTAGGAAGCCACTGGAGAATTCTGAGCAGACAAACAGCCCATGATCTGTGCTTTTAATAGACTACAGCCTACACAGTTGTCACACAGAGACATAGCCTGTGAAATAACTAGAATCTTGTGGCTGGTCATGGTTCATCTGTGGCGATTTCATTAAGCAATAAACGTGGACCTAAGCAAAGAGAAGGAGGGAAGCATTCCTGGTGACGGTAAACACATGTGTGGTGATATAAGCAGAAGTCAGGAGGTTATGTGAGTTAGCATTTCCCAAAGTAGCTTCAATTAACACTAGTTTCAAGATATATGACCAAACTCTACCCAGGGAAGGACTGAGACCATGTAGGAAACGTTCTGCTTGACAAAGGTAACCAGACATCTTTCCTAGAGAGTTCTTAGAATTCTCAGAGAGCTCATTTGCTTTTGTTCCCTTTGAGATGGGGGTGAGATTGGAAAAGGTCCTGAATCATATTTGACCACAGGACTCTAACCTTGAGAGATGCCAGAGTAAGGACTTCAGCCTAAAATTAGGTAAGTTTTGTTCAGGGGTGAAAACAGGGATATAATGAGTAATGCATCTTGAAGACAGAATAGGACATTTTTGAGTACAACAAAGTCAATGTATTCTGACCTGTTTGATAAATGTCATGACAAAAACATGAGATTACTGTGCTGTAGGATAAAACAGAAGTCTCTAAACACTCTGCTGGGGTGGGGGATTAAAAGATGATTTATTCGAGTATGGGAAGAAAATATTATGAGGTTTGTTTATATGATTTCAAAAATCATAAAGAAATTAATATTGCAGAATTAAAACACAAATTGAAAATGTCATATGAATATGATCAATAAACAGGTGAACTGGGTTTGGATGCTCTGAAATGTTATAGATAAGAATCCCAAAAAGTTTGGAGATTTCTAGATTAGATGACTCAGAGAAGGAAATGTCTAGTGCACATGCCAACGTTTGGGCTGTGGATGTGAAGAGGGAGAAATACCATCAGGAACTGGGTGGGAGTAGGATTTGGGGTATTGGGGAGCTAGAGGTGCTCACCAGCAGCATCTAAGACAAAACGAGAATGGGGTAGAAGGAATGATGGCTCAAAGGATAGTAGCTGTAGAGACAGGTTGAAGTTTACCTCTGACTGTTGAGGAAATTGAGAAGCAGAATAAGGACATAAAGGTCTGGAGATGTGGCTCGGGGTAGAGCTCTTTCCTTGCACGTACAATGTCCTGGGTTTGTTCCCCAGACCCCACAAAAGAAGAAAAAAGTCAATCACATGAAGCCTTATAATTATCTAGGACATAGTTAGAGTTCAATAAACTGTTGCAAGATGAGTGAATGAAGTCATGAATCAGTGAATAAATAAATAAATCCAGAGCGCTCATCAAAGAAATATAGAACAGAAAAAATTAGGCAAAATTAAAACGCCCTGCCACAAAATGCCATTTCCTAAAAATGAAAAGAGATTCTCACAATATCTAGTATGTGGTGATTTATTTTTGATGTTTGTCAGTAAGAGTTTAAAAAGAGCAGAATCATGTACATGTCTACATATGCTTTTATGACAGTCCTAAAATGTCGTCTCATATGTTTACTGGGGAAAAGTCAGAAAATAAAAATAAGCAAAAAACAAAAGAAGAGAAAAAAAAGAAAGCTGATCACAATACCAGCCAAAGGTAGCAGGTATATGTATTTACAAAAATAGGCTTAAAAATATATGCATATAGGGCTGGGGATTTAGCTCAGCGGCATAAGCACCTGCCTTGCAAGCACGTGGTCGTGAGTTCAATCCCTGGTACCGATTTTATATATATATATATATATATATATATATATATATATATACATACATACATATAACTTTGTAATTTTCACCCAATGGTATGATCTGAGTATCTATGTTAATAAACATGCATCTATGAAATCATTTTCAACATCTGAATAATGTTCTTTCAAACAAAGACCTTATAACACACTTAACCAGCCCTCTATTATTGCACCATTAAAATGATTCTGGGTTTTTGTTTTTTTTTCATCATGAAAAGCCAAAATATACTGGCAATTACATCTTTGTTCCTTTACCTATCTAGTTCCTCAGGTTTAATAACTGGAAGTCAAATTGCTGAATCATTTTAAAGGCTTTTGCTGTTTATTTTCACATTGCCCTCTAGTAGTTTTGAATGAGATTTCATAACACACGTGAATGCCTGAAACCCTACTTTCACTTGCCTTACTTGATTTTCACAGTAACACCTTGAGGAAGCTACTTGTCTCAACTTCACAAGTGAAAAAGAATGCGGAAGAATTTAGAATGAGCCTTTTTCGAGTTTACAAAACTTGAATTGACGCTTGGGTATTAACACCAAACTACCACGAGAGCTTTTTCCACATCATTGGATGGAATGCCAGTGTATCAATGAGAAACACCAGTACCCTAATCCACTTTCTTTTCTAACAGTAAAATATATAACCTCAAGTTTCCAATAAGGGTGTTTCAAAATTAAACAGTGGTTAGCTATTGCTTGTTTGACATTGAATTATTTTTCTTTGTAGAGGACACTTACTGCCAAGTGACTGCTCTTGAGTAAATTTTTATTAAAATATAGTTGCTTATAACTCCTGCTGTATGCCAATATTGTTTATATTTGGATAGTCTTGGTTGCTTTTAATCAACAAAAGTATGACAGAAATAGACATTTCAAAAGAGACTTGTAAATCATTTCAGTCCCAAATTAGCTTGTGGAGATAAGAAAGTTGGTTGGTATCTAATCGGAAAGTGCTGTGAGTCTTCACCAAAACTCATGTTGAAATTTAATCCTTATGGTGAGATATAAAAAGGTTGGGCCACGTGAAAACTTCAAAAGGTAATGAGATCATAGGAGTCATCCCGTCATGCATGGATTAACTCATCCACGCATTAATGAGCTAACGAGCTACCTTCAGAGTTAAATGTGCTCTAGAAGCCAGCTTGGGTCTGTCACTTGCATGCATCCCTCTTACCAGGTGATGTACCATACTACCTTGGGACGACTCTGCAGAGGGTCCTCCATAGTAAGAAGGCCCTTACTGGATGTAAGTCATTGATTTTGGACTTTTCTGGCTCCACAACTGTGAGCTAAAAAAAATTTATATGTAAATTACCCAGTCTGTGTTATTTAGTTATAGCAACAGAAAGTTGACTTCCATGGGAAATGTTTTTCCCAAGGTCACAGAGGTACTGTGGACTGTCCGTGACCTCTAGCTAGAACTCTGATTAGTATCACTAAACCTTACTACTACTTTGTTCCTTAAAGTCATGGAGTTTATTTGCATAATTTTGCATTTGGTGAAAATGGAAATTTGAAGACAAAATTCAATCAGTGATGCACAAGTGATTAATTATAGCATTAGATGAAGGCCCAGGTATACTGAGTAAAGAAGCCAGTCCCAGTTTCCCCTCTTCTTTATCAGAACATACATCAAAAGAGCAAGATTGAGGTGAGATGAATTCACAATCAACAGCAAATTGTAAGTGGTGGCTAAAGTAAATAACATCTTAACATATTTTGAAAATCAAAATTAATAAAGAACCCCCATAGTGAACAACATATTCAAATTTTAAATAAAGACAGGATTCGGTCTTGCACTTGTGTGACTACTTACTCACTTCAACCTAATTGTTTTCCTATCAGATCCTGTCACTATTTAATCTTTAATAATTTACTCATTATGGATATTTTTGCACTTACATCATACTGACCCCAGCCCTGTCCAGGGAACAGCAGTGTCCAGATCAGAGGTGACCTTACCACTGAGGTGCCAAAGAGGAGACAGATTACTCATGGGGAACTGTAGGCAAGATGCCTATGCATGTGTATGACTAATGGGTCTCATCAGTTAGACAGATTTGCCCTCCAGCTGGGTCCAAGGGCCATGCAGAAATGGCAACTACAGAAATTATTTATGGACCTAAGTTTGCAATGATTCAAGTTCTCATGATGACAATTCAAGCCATTCAAAGATTAATCTTTTAGGAGTCTGTGTATTACGTAGCACTTAATATCATAAAACCAGCTGTTCAGACACTGGATGGATGTACTGGCTTGTCAACTAATGTGGAAAAAGAAGAGCCTTTTAATTGACCACAACCTAACATGCGCCCATGCTGGTGGGAGGTGACTGTCACAAACACAAATGGGATCCTGAGTTGCACTCATGGGCTTGTGGTACTTAGGAGCTGCAAGCATAATTCCACAGGAAGTCAGGGCCAAAAACCACGTTCTGATCTCTCTGTAGGAAAGGGACCAAGCTGTTATTTGAGGCTAGAGGGATACATTTTCTGGGTTGAGTTGTGTTCCCCCAAAGAAGATAGAAATTCTAACCTCCAGAACCTGCAAATAGGAGCTTATTTGAAAATAAAACCTTGCATATGATGAAGTTAAGATGAGGTCATTGATATTCAAATATGACTGGAACCCTAATAAAAAGGAACATTCATGTACAGAGACAGTCATGCACACAGAGAGAATTCCATGTGAAAATGAAGGCAAAGGTCAGGTGATACCCCTATAAGCCAAGTACAATGGATGACCAGCACACCAAAAGACACCAAACAGATTACTCTTCACATCCCTCAGAAAGGAGCAACCGTGAGGACGACTTGCTTTGGGATCTACCGTAGTGCTCCAGGGAGTAGCTGGCTCGGGAGCATCTACCTGTACTGAAAAGAAGCCAGATCAGCACATCTACCCTTACTCTAACTGACCAGACTACCCCGGTGTCTATCACACAGCAGGCAGTCAATGCCTATTCATTTAGGAAAGAAATGAATTTCAAAGTAATCCAGTAGGTCAAGGAGAAAAAGAAGCGACTGAAACACCTGATTACCTTCCTTCAACTTCTCCCTCGTACCAGGCATCAGCCTTTCAACCTCGCTCTATTGTATGTGTGGGGGGGTGAATCATAGGGTATCAAACCTTGACAGCATCACATATATGCTGAGTTCCACCATCAGCTTTATAGATGAGGAAAATAGAGATGAAGAAAGAGACTGTCTCTTCGTGTGTTTCTCTCTTAAACAGGGGAAGCTTTTTCCCTCTTCCATCATAATTTTCATCCTTAATTCAAAATTCAACTGAGAATTTATCTAAGTCTACCAGAAGTCAGAAATTCTGAGATCTACTGGTGTTTTCAATGTGAGAACAGCAATTTTTAATATTAATTGATAATTTATTTTATACCAACAGCCCTACACAAAGCACATCAGTGGAACTCTTTTAAGGCTGATAGCAAAGTTACCAGCTAGGTTTTATTCTATTCGCGCTTTACGGATGATTCAGGAAAGGAAAGCTACTTCCCAAAAATGGTACCATTCGGAGACAGAAACCCATTTTGATGGTTTCTGAAGCTGACAAAACTTGTTCTTGCCCTGCTTTTCTGTTCCAGGAATGGACAGAGTTGGGAGGTGAGAATGCAGTGAAAAGAGGTTCAGTCAAGAACAAAAGATACGTCTCAGCCACTAACCTTTCTTTGGGACCTTATGTCTTTCCTATGTAGGCTTAATTTCCTCATCTGCAGACTACAAATAAATTAGATTGTGGCTATTGAAGTTTTTCAACAGTGGAGCATATTTATTGTGTGCCTGATATACCAGACACTATTCTAGACATTGAAAATATTGCAATAACTGGTATTTTTTAAAAGTCCTTGAATTCATTGACTTATTATGTGAGGGGTCTTGGGGTGGTAAACATAAAATAAAAGTGTTAAAATTTTAGAAAGAAGTAGGTTGGCCTCAATGAACACCACATATAGTAAATAGTCAAAAGTACTTGGCAACAGGTTTAAGGCGATCACCTTATTTTATTCAGGGTGCTGAGAAAAATCCACTCTGAGCAGGGGACCTTTGAACAAGAAGTGGAAAGGTGAGATAGAAAACAATCAGAAGGAGAATCTACAGGCATGCGGAATTGGTGCCACCAGTACTCCCTCCACAAGAGGGTCCATAGCTGGCACCTACTGAAAAATGATTTCAATCTGCCAGGCACATATGAAAGCTACGTTTAATCATCACCCTTAAGCTTTGTCAGAAAATCTTTCATCCTGAGCCCAATTGCAAAATGCAGCCTCCAAGTTACATAATTCACGCAGGCTCAGTTCCAGTTCCACACTGTGCCAGGCCTGAGTGCTCCTGGCCAGCACAGGTTAGAGGAAGAGGCCAGAATAGGGGCTCATGTGACTGACGGTCCATCAACTACTTAGGGTTCTCTGAAAGTCTTTATTAAAAGGTCTTGAATGATGTGGGAGTCATGCATGTTGTATTTGACACATGTATGCAAGTCAAAATCTCAGACAGAAATGGTTTCAAAGATCCACAGATTTCAGCTCTCCTGAAGCTCTCCTATCAGTTCAGCTTTCTCCCTGTAAGTCACCAGAGTTCCAGGCAAGGCCCTGATATCTCTCATCCCTGTCCTCACTCATTGCCCTTCCAGCCCATTCCAGCCTGTGGCCAGAATGGGAGTTCTGAAGTGAAAACTGTGCCATGTCACTGTTTTCCTTAAAATCTCTATGCCCACTCATAATGGTGGCGTTACATGATTTGCATGTTTGTGTCAAAATCTGAACAACTGCACCTTAAAGAAAGTAAACTTTACTATTTAAAAATTATATCTCAGCAAACCTGACCTTTAAGAAATCTCTGCAGATAAACATTGCTCTTGAGATATAAATCTAACCTTTTGTGGATAGTGATATTATGTAGTGGTTAGATGTTTATTCTCAGCCTAGATTCACACCACCATCTCACAATATCACTAATTAAATGAGTAAATCTGGCCAACTTACCTAAACTCTCTGTACTCATTTTCCTTACTTATAAAATGAGATTAATAGTTAGCAGTTACTTCTTAGAGCTATCGTGATGATTAAATGAGTTAATATCTATAAACCACTCAGTGCTTGGTGTTTAATAAGTGCTCGTTAAATGTATAGTACTACTACAAAGCTTTATAATACTTTTCTTGATTCATCCCTGTATCAGTTCACTGGTTTGCATTAGCTATTGTCATAAAAAAAAAAAAACCTCATACTGGATGGCTTAAATAATAGAAGCATTTTGTCTCACAAGCCGAAGTCCAGCAGTCTGAGATTAAGATGACACAAGATGGGTTCCTTCTGAGCACTGTAACAGAGAATCTAATTTGTTCTGAGCTTCCATAATTGTTGGCTAACTTTGGTGACTCTTGACTTGTAGATTCATCATCCTAATTTCTGCCTTCATCATCACATGGTGTGTGTGTGTGTGTGTGTGTGTGTGTGTGTGTGTGTCTGTCTGTCTGTCTGTCTGTCTGTCTGTTTTCAGGTTTCTTCTGTTTTGGAAGCATACAAGTCACTGATTTAGGGACCCACCTTACTCTACCATGAACTCACTGTAGATAATTACATCCACAAAAATTCTTTGCCAGTGGGTTTCTAACCATGTGTCTGCCACAGGTGACTATGTCCCTGGGCAAACATCTTTTTTCTTCTGAGGTTCAGGTTCTCTGCCAGTGCCAGTACATGATGGGATTTGACAGGAGAAACACCAGGGAGTTGCTTGCGATTTCTGAATGATGCTATATCTCTGGAGGGTCCTATCTCCAGCTGTAGCTATCAAGTGAATACAGCACTTCTGGTTTCTACTTCTGTGGCTGTCATTTTCATGCTCTAATAAAGGCAGAGAAGGAAACCAGGGCTGAATTTCTCCAACAGAGCAACTCCGGTCACTGAACCCAAAATGAGCTACTAAGGGGAATGTTTCCCTGTGAACTTTGAGCAGTAACAAGACAAATAACCAAACAGACAGCAGGAGGAGAAGGGACAGAGAGGAAGGAGGAACAAGTCGGGGGAAGTGAAAAAGAGCATGTGAGTGCCACGTACACAGTGCCTAAATGTGTGCACCTGAGTCACGGAAGCGATATTTCCTCCAGCCCTCTCTTCCTGGCGTGGCCCCTTCGCCTTGTCTGACCCTGCTGGGAGTTTCATCATGAGGCTGAATTCAACTCTCAACTCAGCAACACATGCTCAGCACAATCTAGAACAAGACATTTATTCTTGCCTCCTGTTGTGCATTTCCTCATCTTCCACCATTTGGCCTGTCTGTCTAGATCATGAATATCAAATATATATATATATATATATATATAATCTCTCCATCTAGGTGAAATTCACAAAAGCACAGTCACTTTGTCAATGTGCATTAAGCATTAAAATATATTTACAGATTGCACTAAGAATACTTCAGATTTTTGCTTATATGTATGTATTATACTTCAATAAAACAACGGCAAAAAGGGAATTGTAAAACACAATCTAAGTTTATTTTAACTTATGAATTAGTGGTAATATAATGTGGTAAGTGAGCTACTTAGATAACAGAGCCAACATTAAAACTGAGTAATATAAAGGGGAATTAAATACTCAAACTTCTATGTACAGAGCTAAATTGTGGATACATACCTTTTACTTAAATTCTAGCTTTGCAAAAAGGAAAGTTCTTCACTTTGGAAAATTCAAGAGCTACAGGAAAACACAATGAAAAAAGTTAAAAATGAACAGAACTTCAGCCTTTACACAAACATAGGAGCTCTGTGAATTATGATATTGAAATACGATTAACATAGTGATAAAAATATGACTCCTTAATTCTTTTTTCCTTTTTTACTTTGCTCAACATGCTCTGAAGTTGAGAATTCTCATACTCACACAGTGTAGTAGCAGAAAGGCCTGCAGAAGACAGGAAGGGACCACAAACAAGTGGACCAGGGAGGGATTCCGCAATGATAAATGGCCACTGATCACTTGGCCTCAAACCCAGAGGACAGAGCATTGCTGAGACTGTGACAAACTCAAGACCTGTGTCCCGTAGAAGCAGCCCTACTCATTATAATTTTCTATTTCTCGTCTAATTCACTATTTTCACACTTCATGTGTAGCTAGGTCACTGATATTTCTGACACAACCTAAGCATCTGAAATTTTATGTCAATTTAAATGTTGGAACCTAATTAATTTCTTTTAAACTCTGCAAGTCAATCCAAAAACATCTGTAGGCCAGATGTGGCCTGCGGATGCCAATTTGTAACTACTGCTAGAGGGAGCAGGGAGGGGAGAGTTCACGGAAGGTCTTGGGCAGGGAAGTAACAGGAGCACATTTGTAGTTCAAAACCCCTGAGGCAGCTGTTGTGAGGGGAGGCTGAAGTGGGGAGAGGCCACAGGTGGCGGAAGTGGAATATTCCACAGGAGTGACCATGGAGCCTCCACTTGGCTGGTGGAGAGGGTGCTAGTGAAGAGAGAAGAGCCTGGGTGTCAGAGTGTTGAGGTAAAGACACCAAAAGTGGTGCCTGGGTTGCAGTTTTGCCTAGAGCCTTGGGGACCCACTCCTCAAGTTTGAGGAAGGAAACTCCTTGTTTGACAACAGACAACTGTAGAAAAGGAACCACTGGTGCTGGAGACGCCTCCTCCCGAAATAGCAAAGACAAAACAAGGCCCTGACTGCAGGGCTGGAGGGCAGAGCCCGGAAAGTAGCCAGAAGGGGAGGCCAAGGCGAAGCAGCCTCAACCAGCGGTCAGTGGAAGGAAAAGAAATGATTTCAAACCGAGTCCCTCACCTGGAAAGGCCTATGGACGCTTCGTCTGAGAGAGAAAGGCCACAAAAAATGTAGAGATTCACTCGCTTGCTTGCTCATGTTATTTATTGAGCATCAACACATTCAGGAGTTGAACTGGTACTAAACTTTGAAAATAGGGTGACAAGGAAAAGAACATTAAATCCATGTGGTCCCTGCCCCATGGAAGTCTTTTCAAAAAGATATCAACAAGATAAACACATAAACAAAACCAAAGATGCAAAATTGAAATAAGTGCTGAGTCAGAGAGGGTCTCAGTTGTGTGTCCCAGAGGGTGGGGACCTTGAGTTTCAGAGATAATAATGACTGCGTTCAGAAACAGAGATGAGTAAGCATAAATGATGTCAAAGGAGGGAAGGAAAAGCTTTTAGCATAAGGAACAGCATATACAAACCCCTGACTCACAGGATGGACTGAGAAAGTTACTGTGACCGGAGCATGTCGGGAGGCATAGCCCCAGGGGCTGTGGGGTAGGGGAGAGATAAGGTACAATCTACGCCATCTGCAAATGCATCCATCGGAGGTGCCACAGCCATCCTCTGAGAGATTTACCGTGGATATATTTGGAGTTCTTTTATCTTTAGTCATTAAAATGAAAAACCATCATTTACTGTTTCACCGTCTACCAGGCCCTGTTCTGAGGAATCCACAGAGCAGTCTCAGGAGGCTGAGTGTCCCCCTTAACTGTCACAGTAAAACAAACTCAAAGCTTCATTATCATTATTCTCCCTCTCAGTTCTGGAAAGAGATTCGCTGGGTGTGTTTTGCTTAGGGCTTCTCATGCCTTGTTAGCTAGACGGTGACCTAGAAATGAAATCATCTGGAGGGCGTGCTGAAATGATCACACCACGGTGCTGGGCTGACTGAAGGGACCAGACTGGGACTGACCAGGGGGCAGGGTTCTGTGCCTGAGGCTGCCCTCCATGTAGCCAGTCTGAGCTCCTTGCAGGAAGGGAGGTATTGAGGTTGAATACCGCTTACCTAGTAGAGGCCTTCGTCCAGGGCAAGCAGAAGAAAACAAGCAGCTGTTACAGTTCTCTAAAAGACCAGTCCCAGAACTGGGGGTGGCACTTCCATTGTACTCCTTGGTCACAGCAGTCGTAAATCAGTTTAAAGGAGATGAAATATACATTCCACATCTTATTCAGACACTGGCATCTGCATACAGAAGGGAAAGCATGAATGATGGTGTCTTAGTCACTTTCTCCACCACTGTGACAAAATACCCAACACTGGCAACCTAAAGAAAAGGCTTATTCTGGCTCATAGCTTTAAAGTCTCAGTCCTTGCATGGTTGGCTGACTCTAACACAGGAATGACATGGTGGCAGGACCTGGTGGAAGAAAACTGCTCACGTCAAGGCGGCCCAGAAGTGGAGAGAGAAGGGAGAAGCCAGAGAGGGAAATAAACCTTTCCAAGTCACGCTCCCACACAGCAGCTCACCTCTTTCCACCGGGCACCACGTCCTAACAGCACGTCAGTTATATCACCCAGGATTCAATGTTACCAGGTACTGCAGTTCTGGGAACTCCCTCCATGTATTCTTTCTAGGTTTTTCTTGAACAAAATAATAATCACAAAATAATTTTGTGATAATTATTGTGACAAAATAATCACAAAAGGTAGCAAGGTTTTACATTTATCAATGGCAAGGAAGGAAACCTCTTCAGAGCAAATGTGGGCCAATAGA
The DNA here is from genome assembly GCA_004027295.1 of Dolichotis patagonum. Classification (NCBI taxonomy): domain Eukaryota; kingdom Metazoa; phylum Chordata; class Mammalia; order Rodentia; family Caviidae; genus Dolichotis; species Dolichotis patagonum. The sequence continues at coordinate 11,583 of PVJX010004071.1, forward strand.
AAGGAGAAAAAGAAGTGTATGTGCTGGGTAAGAGTGAACCACTGTGAGGAAGAGAACACACCAGCCAAGAGCTGACTAGCAGCCATCTTTTATATCCCCACTCCTCAGGCTGACGTCAGATCTAGGCAGTCTTGAGTTGGAGACAGCTCTTTCTGATTGGTACCAGGTCCAGGACTTGAGCGCAGGTGCCCTGGATCTCTGTAATTAATGAGTAACCCTCACCTGAACAGCCAGTTGGTCACTCCCTAATGTGCTTCACAGTCACCTCCCAAAAACCTGTCTATGGGTACATGAGGTCCTTGCAGGGGACATCGTTGATCTAAACCGTAACAGAGGAGCACCTTGAGCTGGCCCTGGAAGCTCACGCCTGTAGTCCCAGCACTCTGAAAGGCTGAAGTAGGAGAATTGCAAGTTCAAGCCTAGCCGAGGCAGTTTAGAGACTTGTCAAGACCTGGCTCATAGTAAGAACAGAGCTGGGTATGTAGTTCAGTGCGAAGCTCAGGGTTCAGGCCCCAGTGCCACAGGGGGTGAGCGGGACAGGGGGCTTTAAACGTCTTAAAGAGGAGCATCACAGTGATTACAGTTACTAGCTCCAGGCGACAGATGAAGCGATAGGGGTTAAAACAGAAATGTGCTTCATATCACAGAGCCACTGGCAAGCGGTAGAACTGGGATGCAAACCCAGGTCTATCTGACTCCTAAAAACTCTGCATTTGACCTCTTCACCAGGTTGGATGAAGCAATGGGTAAAGTCCTGGCCTTAGGGTGCTGGGTTCTGGTCCCAGTATGTATCCCACTTGCTGTGTGACTAGCTGAGCCCTTCCTACTTGGGACCTCAGGCTCTTCATCCATGCAGGCAGGGTGGGCCCTTGATCTTGCACACAGCCTGGCTCTAGGATCCTTCAGAGCTGAGGGTCTGTGCTGCACCTCTAGACTCCCCGGTCACCAATTGGCTGCCGCAGCCATTTAACACATCAGCTGTCAGCTCCCTGCAAGGCCAGGAGCCTCTATTCTTTCCCTTTCCCCTTACCAACACACCACTTTGCTCCCTTAGCTCTCTTTACCTGGGCTTTCCTCTAAATGCCACTAAGTATCAACCAGTGCCTTTCACCTCTCCCCCTGGAAAAGCTCCCTGAATATCTAGTTTCCTTCTTGACTCTGAGCTTAGGAAGGCTCAGATCAACATCCTTTTAATGTGAGACAGGGTATAAAATTTGCTTCACTTTGCAAATAACCAGCAGCTCAGGAAAGTACAATGAATGAGCAAGTATTTGGGTAAGTGAGTCTATGCTCTTTTTTCGTGCAAACTGCCAAACTGTGTTAAACTGCAAACCGGTGAAGACAGAACTGTGTCTCATGCTCATTGCTGTGGCGACAGTGCCTTAAAAAGTAACTGACCTACAGGAGATAATCGAGCCATTATATCTTGTTATAGCATTTGCAAACTTTGTTTAAATTTTCTGGATTCAACCCATTCTTTAACTTTCTATTTTAGGGTTCAGTTCACCACAAAAGTACCAGAGCGCTATATTCTTCTTTTATCTCTCCTAGTTATTGATATGTTTTCCTTTGTCAGTTCTCATGGGTCTAATTTTTTTTTCCCATAGGAAGATTATCTTTTCCACTTAAGTCACAGAAAATTAAACTAATCTCAGGCTGTTTCCTCTTCCCTTCTAGGAAAAAAATAAAAGGTAAGAATTTTTTTTAAAAGCCATAAAAGAGGCTGAGAATCAGCAGCCCTGGGCTTCCCACCATTCCTATGATATTTTTCAAATTCCACACTGTGGGATGATGGAATGGTTGTTAGCAATGGGAAACTTTTGCAAATACAATTGCATGCAGAAGCAGGATGCAGAAAGCAGCTGGAAGTGGAGCAGCAGCCGCTGGGGTGGGTCTGCAGGCCTCCGGTCTCCTCCCTCGCTATCTGTGGCTGCCCCTGATGCCCCTCTACTGAAGTGGATCTCTTCAGAGTGAGGTGATTCTCCAGGCTCTCCAACTCCACCACATAATGATTTATAGCCTTGTTAACCCACTGCACTGTCAAAAGGGGCCAAATCAGCAGACAAACACCGAGATAATGCACTTACACACACGCAGGAGAGAAGACAGGCGCAGAGACTGCTTCAGCCAGCAAAGTCTTTTCTCCGACAGCTTCCTCATTTGTTCACATTTTTGCCATCTTTAATTTCATTTCCTGATTTCTTTGCACACCCTTCCTCTTTCCCCTCCAGAAAGGTTACTAAAAATTCTAAAGATTTCTACTTTTGTTTCTTGGCTACTGTCTGCTGTATATCTCCTCCTCACCCTCATCCCTCATCTCCATGGCACAGATTTACTGCTTGAGTTTATAGACTTTTGCTTAAACTGCATCTCAACTTCACCAAAAGAGAAGGAGTCAACAGAATCAAATGAAAGGGCTCCTTTGGCCATGTCAGAGTATTCTACAATCCCATGGAGGAGGATTTCTTAAATTAAATTGCAGTTTTTAATAGCACTCATAATAAAAAATCCAAACGGAACAAACTAACGCTATGGTGAAACTTTTACGGTACTGTCCAGCCTGCCTCATCTCCCAGTCACTACACCTTTGTACTGGAGACATACTGTAAGTACATATGAGTGTCTTTTCAAAATATTTGTGAAAATAGAAACATGTTTTTCTTAAAAATGTGATATCGCACAAAAAGTTTTGTTTCAACCTTTTTCACTTAGTATCTGGCAGATCTTTATGAATCAATACATATGTCTCTCTCCTTCTTTTGAACAATAAAACTGTGCTGTGCATTTACACAAATTCGCTCACATCTCCTATTAATGCACATTTAAGACTGTGTACACCATGCACAAATAAAAAATATGCTATTCACAGTTCTATAATCAGCTTTTATTTTATGATACATTTTGGAGATTGCTTCACATTAGCTGGTACAGAGCTACTTTTTTTTCTAATGAACTATTTTTAGATCAGCTTTAGGTTCACAGCAAAACTGAGTGGAAAGCAGAGAGCTTGCATATACCCTCTATCTCCAAATGCATGCAGCCTTCTGCACTCTCAGTATCCCCTACAAGAGTGGTACCTTAGTCACAGTGGGTAAACCTACATGGACACATCACAGCCAACCAACTGCCATAGTTTACCTAGTGTTCTTTCTTCTTATTGTTCATTCTCAGTGTTCTGACAGATGTATAATGACGTGACTCTACCATTCCAGTGTCCTACAGTACAGCTTCACTGCTCCTCTGTGCTCCATCTGTCCCTACCACAGTCCTGGCAACCATTTACCATTGTTTTACTCTCTCCATCACTTTGCCTTATCTAGAATGTCGTATACTTAGAATAGCAGTGTGTAGCCTTTCCACAGCAGCTTCCTCCACTTAGTAATGTGCACTTAAGCTTCCTCTGTGTCTTTTAGTGGCTTGATAGCTCCTTTCTATTGAACACTGAATACAATTCTTTTGCCTGGATGCACCTCGGTTTACCCATTAGTTTGCTGAAGGACAACTTGGTTGCTTTCAAGTTGTTGCAATTACAGAATAAAGCTTCTATAAACATCTAAACATCTGACCTTGCATATTAGTTCATAGTGTATCAACACATTAAATTATCCCATCATTCTTTGTTGACAACATTTAAATTATTTCCAGGGTTTTAAAAAAATCATCATTATTATGCCAAACAATGCTGAAATGAGCAGCCCTTACGTGTGTCCCCTTTGTGTCCATGTGGCTACATCTGTTAGAGAGAGTCTGACAAATGGAATTGCTGAGTAAAGGGTACATGTATTTTGCATTTTGCTGTAATACTAACTGTTCCAACGTTAAGTTTGCATGAGGCAATAAATTTCAGCATGTGGCAAATGGGAAAGGGTTTCTTGCCAGTTCTGGAGTCCATGTGCTGACCCACTCACTTCATTCCTTATTGCCAAAGTGATCACTCCGTGTGTTCCTGCAGCTTGCCATGACTCCTTCCCACACCCACCTGAAGGCTCCCCTAGTCTTATATTTTCTTTTAGCAGTAGCCACAATCCCCTTTAGGAATGCAGCGTTTCCCTGGTTATCAGTCTCAACCTGCAAACATATCCGTTCATTTGATCTTTGCCACCAGTCTTTGAGCAGATAGAAGAGGAATAAAACTGCCTTACAAATGAGGAAACAAAGACACAGGGTGCAGAGCCATGGCAGCAATGCCATGTCACTCTCCTGGCCAAATTTGTGTCTTTCCTCAAATGCTAGTTTGCAGAGCTCCGGAGCCAAGGTGAGCCTCGTGTATGTTGGGGTCGGCCAAGCTCTCCATGGCCCGTTCCACTTCCTTCCATCATTTGTCTCAGCCTCAAATTCTCATTTCAGCACTCTGGGGCACTCAAACTACGCAGCCCAACTCACTTTTTAAAGTTCCCCTTCTCCTGCACTCAGGGCCCCTACTCTCCTGGAGCTCTTGCCATTTCTCAGGTAGACACAAAACTTGCCCACTTCTGCCCCTCAGAGGTTCAGGCTTCTCGCAGAGAATTCCTACTTCCCAGGACCAGCTACCAAAATCCCCAGGAGCCTGCAACCTTGCTCAGTAGCCGCTGAAGGAATGAAAATATTTATGGTATCTTTTCATCTCCCCTGACACACTCACAAAGCCACTTCTTTCTAAAATTCAGACCCTCCTCTTTGTGTGCCTCATTCACAGCCTGTGCCACCACTGTTATATCACCACCACCTTCTTATCAGCATTACCTTAACTGTAAACTTTTGAAAGCAGCACTGCGTGGAACTGCTGTTTCCCAGGAGCTTCCAATGGGATCTGGAAGTAGCAGCTGAATCCCATCCAAATTATCATGCATTTGTTTTTCAGCAAAACAAAAACAGAGTCCTGTTTCACCTTAAAGACAAAGTGAGACTATCTTCTTCTTTTTTATTTTAAGGAGAATAAAACAAAAGAGGGAAGAACAAAGCAGATGAGAACAGAATAGCATAAGCAACACAGCACTTTACAATAAGACAACCGGACATTAATAGTAGCTATCAAAATATATCTTTCTCTACTATAGTTGAGCATAGTTTCAAATGCAATAATATCAAACATAACAAAATAGTATAAAACCATTCAAAAGAATGAAAGAATTATAGGACATTCTGAACCAAATAACAGAGAATGATCAATGGTTACTATAATATCTCATTTTTAATAAAAAAATTTGTTTATACTATCACATATATTAAAACCCCAATAAGACACAACATGATAGAACCAATGGTAATAGCAGAGTAGAAGCATGGTAGGACTTCTAAGCAGGACAATATTAAATCAGCAATGGCTGCCATAATGTTTTGTTTTCTTCAAAACAGCTGTACATACCATCATGTGTAATAAAGTCAAACAAAACAGATTAAAACCATTCCAATTTATGAATGAAAACATTGAAAGGCTTCAAAGCAATGAAATTGGGAATCATGATTACCATAAAAGTCTTATATATTCTTACCAACTCTCATACTAGGGAGACTATATGGTATTTACACATGTGAGTTTGGTTTATTTCACTTAC